>JAECXD010000131.1:0-206046 GCA_018151445.1 Zaprionus inermis | reverse complement strand
ACGAAAACGGTCAGCAATTTTCTCGCACTCGATTTAAAAATGATAAACTTTGTTTAAAGTTTGCTTTTTCCCCGCACGTACAAACGACTGTAAATGCCAGACAACAACTAAATTGTCAACATCAATTATAGAACTGAAACACACCGAAGTCCTTGCTCGGGCGCCAATGAAAAATTCGCTAAGCGTTTTCAGCGAACTAGCTACATTATTAACAAATGGAAGTGTAGGACGCGGTGGTTCGGTTCACAAGATACAATTTTAATTGCTGCTGGCTTCACAGAATCTTCAATACTGACTCGAGCGGTGACCACAGCTTGGCCACGCACTCTCAAATTTGCCGTCGGCAATTGCCGATCGGCTTACCATACAATATAAGAGAAACTTACACTAACCACTTCATATGCATTCTCTTAAACTAGCTTAACTCTACCAATTCACTTGCTTTGTAATAATATAGTACTAACAATTTAACTATAATAATATTTATATAATACTTAATATTATTAATACTATTTATAATATTATGCTGCTCCGACAATCAGAAGAAGAAATTAAAGCGATAAACGAATTCATATCCAAGCAAAATGTAACTTTAGAATCCAGCGAACACTTACATAGATTGTTAACCTTAGAAACTTATATTAACGATTTTTTTCATAACTTTTTATGTTAAAATACCAATATTCAACACAAAAATGTACGAACTTGCACATGTTATCCCCCTACCACTACATCAAACCAAATTCTTAATTGTACCCAATTATATTTTGTACTTCCAAGACGGTCAAATTTTGCCATTTGAGGAAAAATGTCCTAAGATCCATCAGCGAGAACACTGGCAGAAACCAACATAGTTAATATCCACTGTCTTAAGGGCATACGCTATGAACAAACGGCAACATGCGATATCAAGGACATCGGCCAACAAGAGATTATCAAGGAAGTTGAACAACGCCACATCTTTATTTTTAACACCGTTGAAACCAACATCTCATCTTCATACCGGGAACCGTTCTCGATCAGTGGGTCAGCCATAATAAAGTTTGACAATTGTACGCTCAACATTAACGGCTTATCTTACGATGACATCGTATCATTCGAGCAGATGAATATAAATAACACATTCGAAGACATTAACCTGCATAAGCTCCATCTAAAAACAACCTCTTCATACTCTATGTACTTGTTACATTGACTGTAGTCGCAGGATGCATCCTGACATTCGGGAAAAAAATGCATTATTTTCGCCACGGTGGAGCCTTCACCGAGTTGCGTTCCGGCCATTCCTTCGATGTGGCATCACATTATTCCAGGGGGGGACTTACCGAATCTTCCTTACAGGGTATATACGATTCGGTTCCCCCAGTCAAACCGCCACGGAACAGTTCATTGCCCACATAAATCCAACTCAGCAATTTATTTTAATTGTTGAAAACCAGTGTCTGGTTTTGCTCTTCTACCTTGGAGGGTCCCTTGGGATTCGCAAGATTGAGCTTGTTATACTGCTTTTTTTATTGGTAGTGCAGTGATATTTTATTTTATTGCTTTACGCTTATTTATTTTATTCACAGACTTTCGTCAATTTCTTTAAACACTTTCACTTTGTTTTTGCTTTTAACATATCGCTATTTTTACTTTGAATTATTTGTGCTTTAGTTTTCTTATCTTCTTATTTCGTTTTAGGGAATCTGATTCACTTAACTCTACTTACATTGCTAACTTGATACGGCTACTCCTCCTGGTGATCCGGATGTTGTCCTTTTTACGTTGTTACTCGGGATCCTGCGATGCACACGCGTAGAGGATGTTCTGCGGTCGTACCTTACAGAACACGTAGACCGCCTATGGGTTGCCTTTAGTAAATCCGCGTACCAAAGAATGCAACAGGGGTTTTTGGGACTGATGGAGTCGTAATAATTTACTAATCTGACTTAACAAGATTTCCTTCTCATCAGGTCCCTGCTCGGGCGCCAGTTAATGTTTTCCTTTATGGAAATTAAAACGAGTCCAATCTGCGAAGTTGACCTTTTATTTCGGATTCAAATTAAGAACTGAACATTGAGAATTAGAGTAAGCCCTAAGTAAGCTGTGGGTGTCTGGCAGAGGCGTCGGCAGAACGTTGGCGTCGTCGTTGATGGCGTGATCGGCAGCTAGGCGGAGCATTGGAGTGGTTTGAACTTGATTGAGCTGGATCGAATTGCAATCTCTGCAATTTCGGTGTTGCATGGGTTCGTCGCGGCGGATGTTTATAATATTGTTGATTTAGTATTTTTGAACTCTTGTTTTCCTTAGAATACTTTGTTGCACAATTCTTGCAGGCAAAGTACTAAGGGTTCATTGTAGCGGCCGTCGAGAGGAGTAACAAAAGTTTCTGTTGTTAACTTGTATATCAACAAACGAAACAAGTGAAGAGTATCAAATAAAAGGTTCGCTGACGCTACGTTTGTAGATAGCTGTAAAATCTGCGGGGTAACAAAATACAAGCCGCGGCAAATGCAAGCGCCGCCGAATGCAAGCGAGAACGAAAACGGAAAAAACTGAGAGCGCAAGCAAAGAACGGTCCGAGTTCAACGGACGTGTGTGTATGTGCAAACGCAAATATGTATGTGCGTATACCTTTATGTATTAACTGATGTTCGAAATTCGCGAATATATGTAAATATGTAAAGATCGCGATATTTTTGCGTTGGCACAATAACACACTCACTTAAAAACAATTAACCACCAGAAATGTTATGTTTGAATAAAAAATGTAATTAAATATTGCCGTATCAAAATCATGCAAACGAATATTACTTGTTAGTATATACAAAAACCAATATATGTATGTATGTATGTTTTATGTTATTCTATGTACATATGTATGTGTAATTTTGTACCGTTGTCTGCTGTTCGCAGAATATTTTGGCGGCTTGTTAGGCGATTTATGTATTAATAGCAGTTAATAATGTATGTCCACATATATGTAGACAAGAATACTTTGCATGCAAGTGTTAGTTATATATGTGCCATAAATTGAGCTGTTCAATAAATTTAAACTGCTTACGCATCGATTTGCAACCGTATATCCAATAACACACGCTCAATTTGTGGCACTAAATACCTGAAGGCAGTCTAGGGTTTCAAGAGACATTGAACGATTTGACATATCCATCGGCAATATTCCCAGTCCAGTAGCAGCAAACACTGGTGAGGCGGCGACGAAAACGGTCAGCAATTTTCTCGCACTCGATTTAAAAATGATAAACTTTGTTTAAAGTTTGCTTTTTCCCGCACGTACAAACGACTGTAAATGCCAGACAACAACTAAATTGTCAACAACAATTATAGAACTGAAACACACCGAAGTCCTTGCTCGGGCGCCAATGAAAAATTCGCTAAGCGTTTTCAGCGAACTAGCTACATTATTAACAAATGGAAGTGTAGGACGCGGTGGTTCGGTTCACAAGATACAATTTTAATTGCTGCTGGCTTCACAGAATCTTCAATACTGACTCGAGCGGTGACCACAGCTTGGCCACGCACTCTCAAATTTGCCGTCGGCAATTGCCGATCGGCTTACCATACAATATAAGAGAAACTTACACTAACCACTTCATATGCATTCTCTTAAACTAGCTTAACTCTACCAATTCACTTGCTTTGTAACATTATAGTACTAACAATTTAACAATAATAATATTTATATAATACTTAATATTATTAATACTATTTATAATATTATGCTGCTCCGACAATCAGAAGAAGAAATTAAAGCGATAAACGAATTCATATCCAAGCAAAATGTAACTTTAGAATCCAGCGAACACTTACATAGATTGTTAACCTTAGAAACTTATATTAACGATTTTTTCATAACTTTTTATGTTAAAATACCAATATTCAACACAAAAATGTACGAACTTGCACATGTTATCCCCCTACCACTACATCAAACCAAATTCTTAATTGTACCCAATTATATTTTGTACTTCCAAGACGGTCAAATTTTGCCATTTGAGGAAAAATGTCCTAAGATCCATCAGCGAGAACACTGGCAGAAACCAACATAGTTAATATCCACTGTCTTAAGGGCATACGCTATGAACAAACGGCAACATGCGATATCAAGGACATCGGCCAACAAGAGATTATCAAGGAAGTTGAACAACGCCACATCTTTATTTTTAACACCGTTGAAACCAACATCTCATCTTCATACCGGGAACCGTTCTCGATCAGTGGGTCAGCCATAATAAAGTTTGACAATTGTACGCTCAACATTAACGGCTTATCTTACGATGACATCGTATCATTCGAGCAGATGAATATAAATAACACATTCGAAGACATTAACCTGCATAAGCTCCATCTAAAAACAACCTCTTCATACTCTATGTACTTGTTACATTGACTGTAGTCGCAGGATGCATCCTGACATTCGGGAAAAAATGCATTATTTTCGCCACGGTGGAGCCTTCACCGAGTTGCGTTCCGGCCATTCCTTCGATGTGTCATCACATTATTCCAGGGGGGGACTTACCGAATCTTCCTTACAGGGTATATACGATTCGGTTCCCCCAGTCAAACCGCCACGGAACAGTTCATTGCCCACATAAATCCAACTCAGCAATGTAATACTTTGTTGCAATGCCGATACAGCACTTTGACAGGATGTCTTTTGCGACAGTTCTCGTGAAACCACTTGAACTGCTGCAACAACACTTTCTCGGATACATGTTGCTAACACATAAGCAACACCCTAGATACATCGAGCTTGCTGAAGCTCAAGAAATAAAGTAGAAGTCAGTTCGTTTTGAATCTTAAAAGAATTAAGTTGTTATTTCGGTGCAATTAATAAGGGCTTCTTAAAATAAAACCTGACAAACTGTACTGGGAAGACTGGAGATCCCTGCAACCAACCGGTAACTCATGCAAAATATAATGAGAGTAGGTGAGTGAGCGCGAGAGAGAGTTAGGCACTCACACACTAAAAGATGTGAGAGAGTTAAGTTGTTACTGTTATAGCTGCAACGAGCAAAAAAAACAATTGCACTCTGAAAAGTGAAGAGCAAAAAGAACAAACGAATTGGCAGTGGAAAAAAGTTTAGAATCAAGGTATAAACTACAAACCAGTGGTTAAAACCAACGGGCATGCACTCACGATTGTGAACGGATATGTTGAAGTTAATTTTAATTTAAAGTTTTAAAGACAAACGCCGATTATTTGCAATTATAAATTAAAAAGCAGGAGCAGAAAAAAAACACGTTCGTTCACTTGGAAGAGAACTAAGAACTGTGATATACCCGCAACAACTCTTCGGAGAAACACGTGCCAAATGTGAACAATGCGTTCTTGCTTTTTATTTATTTCCGACTCTAATTTGTTTTGCCTATGCAAGTTCCACTCGATTCTTGTTGGATGTTGCCCTTTGCTTTTATTACTTTGAAGTTATAACTCAGCAGAAGGCTTTAAATTATGCATGTGTGAAAGAGACGCCTATACATACATACATATATGATGCCTTACAGTACTTCTCAACATAACTTTTTTGATTTGTCGCTTGTTTTTTGCATTGCTGATCAATGTCTTTCGATTCTAAGTGGCTTCTAATATACTAAAAACGTATTTTGAATATTGCAACACACTGTAAAATATTACAAATATTAGATACAAAAAAAAATAAATATAAGTCGGTCGCCGCAGGAGTTGAACTCCGGACCTCTCGCTTAACAGTTAACTACCATCACTACTTGACCAATCCATTTCTTTCGCGATGACCAATAAAATTGCATTTTGAATATTTTCGGTGCAAATAATTAAAAAAAAAAGTTGCCTGCTGCTGAAGTTGAACTCGGGAACAACATTAAAAAAAACCGACATAAGCACAGGGCTATACTATTTCTTGAATATCTTCCTTATATATCTGGCGATCTTATTGAAACTTTCGTAACAATTTCTAATTTTGTTTCCTATGCAAGTTCTTCTCGACTCTTATTTCCTTGCTGTTGGAACTTAGCTGATTGATGTATGTGTAAATGAGACGTCCATACATGCATATGTGGTTTCACATTGTATTGAATTAGTCAAATCAGATTTCTCGTGTCTATTGCTGCTGACTATCTTTTTCGATTCTAACTGACCTTAAATATATTAAAAACTTATTTTGTACATTACATTGCAAAACAAACGTCACAATTATTACTTTATTACTTTACTTTACTGCAATTAAAATAGAAAATTTCTGCAAGACCAAGTCCAATTGCACTTGATTTTTGCCTTAAAGTAAAACTTATATGGCATGGGCCATGATTTACAATGTACATGTGTAATAATAATTAAAAAAAAAAACAACAACGGAACAAACTAAAATAAATTATTTGTTGGGCCCATATCGATTCTACCATCGGTCTCCAAAAACAAAATCTCTACTAGCAGCCACTACTTCCACTGCGCCGACACCGCACTGACACCAACGTCGGCCAAGTTGCATAATGAGACCATTTAGATTATTATACATGAAAAGAAGAAATATGCAATGCGGCGGTGGCGGCGTTGTTTTGTTTTTCATTGCTTATTTTTCTTCTCCCCATCAATTTTCGTTTATTCAAATTAATTTGAATTAAACACAAATATTTTTCAAAAGTGAAAAAAGCCGACAAAGGCACATGGTCACTATTTCTTAAATATCTTCCTTATTTATCGGCCGATCTTCTTGAAACTTTTGCAACACGCCCGCAGGGTGATTTTTATCACATGTATAAAAAATAATTATGTATTGTGTATATTTGCAGCTACTATCCACTTTTTTCGATTAATGGGGGCGGATGGAGGCGTGGCAAAAATCTAAAATAAACCTGATCTGCGGGCAGAATTATAACATATTGTCCCCAAATTTGGTACCTCTAGCTCTTATAATAGCTGAGAGCTAGGTTTTAATACGGACGGACAGACAGAATGACAGAAGGGAAGGGAAAATGGGGGTCGGAGATGTCTCCTTCTGCCTGTTACAAACATTTTCGGTTGGCACAAAGCTATAATACCCTTCTACTCTACGAGTAGCGGGTATTAAAAGAAATGACAAATCTAATTAGATATATTGAGATGTATTGTGAGGCACCATATATGTATAAATGTCTAAAATTCACTTTTACACATGCATCATTAATATCTCTCTGCTGAGCTCAAACTACAAAGCAATAAAAGCAAAGGGCAACATTCAATATGAACTAAATGGAATTTTCATATGCAGAACAATTTAGAGATGTTTGTTTTTATTTTTGGCACGTGTTTTTCCGAAGAGTTGTTGCGGATATATCACATTCGAATATGCTCGACTGTTGCCTTTCCAACTTAATTAATCACTTATTTATCTGCTAATTATTTTGAGGTTATACTTTAAGAATGTAACCTGAAAATCTAGCCTCTTACAGTCATGATAAAAATAATACTAATATGTAATCTTTCGATATACTCCGCTTCTTTTAATGTTTCTGTAGAACACCTCTCCAGGGAATTATTTCAGTGCTGCAGAAGACCAAAATGCAAATCACATCCATCTCATCACAAACATCTCGCCTTGTGACACCTTAATTTTTTATAACGAAAAGTTAGTTACCCAAAAAGAATGTCTGTCACACCGAATTTAAAAGCATATATATATTATAGAGCAGGTCATAGCTTTTGAATGATTTAGATCGTGTTTATTTTCAATTTTCTATTAAGCTGCTAAGTTTTCATTTGAAAACATTCTTAGTTGGTTCATGTATGTTTACTATTTTTAAACAGATCTCTTATATTAGAGTTCTAAACTTACCCTCAATGCTCCAGCAACAACTAGTACGGATTTAATTGCACGTAATCCCCAATCATAATGATCTTGCTTCGATAATAATTCCTTGCATAACGTATAGAGAGTGATAAACTTCCTGGCCAGTAGTCGAGCTTCTTGAAAGCCTTCGGCTACTAACATTATTTCACTAATTAATGCAAAATCTGGAACCACCATTGCGCAAGGCCTATAAAGGGCTTTTAGATTTTCTGGTAATTCGGCACGTCCAGCGTATCCTGGATTCATAGTAATAAATACTCCAACCGTAGGCCTTAAGCTAATAAATTCTCCCAAAAAGTTGAAAGCCACTTTTTTTGCTTTTATAGCATCTTGAATACACTTGACTTGGACTGCAACAACCGACAAAACCTCAACGGAAATACGGTTAAACTCATCAAAGCAACCCCAAGCCCCAGATTGCGCTAGTCCCTTATGTATATTGCCAATTGATCTGTAATCCATTTGTTCTGAGCAATTAAATACGTACACCATCATGCCTAATGCCCGACCAAGATCTTTAGTAGTTTCGGTTTTACCAGTTCCCGCAGGACCTGCTGGTGCTCCTCCCATAACCAGATGAAGCGATTGAGTGAGTGTAATATAACATCGATCTGTTAATGGTGTTATGACAAGACGTGGGGTATTGCCTAGATATTCATAATCATAACGAAACTGTGCATCGCATATGTTAGCAAAACAGTCATCAATTCTACTATCCCAGCGGTGACGTAGTTGACTTTGCCACTGGAAAGCCGTTTGTATTTCAACTTTTTTAGCAATAATATTTGCTACAACATCCCTACTGTGTACATCAATGGTGCATACAGTCATTATCTTCTGTCGTTCTCCAGCAGTAAGATCACCCAATAGAAGAATAATTAGATTATTAAGTTGCGTAATTTGCTTCCTATTATAGTCTTTTAAGGCATTTTCATATCTCATTTGCACTTTTGCAAATGCGTCATTGGTTTCAGAAGTCCACATGATTTGAGTACCTACTAAAGCAGGTTGCGCAGGCCACTCGAAGATCCAAACGTGACGAGGCTTAATGTCATATTGCGTTAAAGAACGTTTTAATTGATCTCTTAGTGTCTCTCTCATTTTGTCAGTAACTCGATTAAGCCACACTTCAACTTTACCACTACAATCACAGTTTTGAATAAATGGTACATATTCCTCCAATTCCTTAGCTATCATTCCAGCTGCTAGTCTAGTAGAAGAAAGTAAATTCAATTTTCCAAGTGAATCGTAGAGCTTCGTCAAATGACGTGAAACCAAAGCAGGACTATTACCGTTTGACAAAATATCTAACAAATCTGCGGATGAAACAAAATAAAATCGTGGGTAAGCCAAGCGTTTGGTTTCCAAATAATCATTTAGAGCTTTCTCACATAAAAGAAGCATCTTTAATAATATTTCTAAATGCTCATTGAGTTTACTTCCAGAACGATTAGTTGCACGTACAACATTTTTGTCAGCGTTCATTTGTGCCAAAAGCGCTCTAAACTCTTTATCTATAAAGTCAAAACGTTTTGAATCTTCAGGAAGTTGAGCACGTATATCTTCAGAGCCAACAAAAATACTTTCAAGATATTGCCATTTTCTTTGTACTTCGAACCACGAACTTATAATTTGATCAGCATTTGAAAGTTTTTGTTGCCAAACTGACACTTCATGGAAAAAGAAAGCTACATATTTAGATGAAGTCATAGTTTGCAATTGGGCTTGATGGTCTTCAAGAGTTTCAATCAGTTCTTCTGATACTTTTAATATTTTTAATCCGGTGCGTTCATGTGTTTCTACACCAAACTCCATAACAGCCCATGCAGCGGCTATATCCTTTAACTGCTTTTCCATATTCATTTCCTTAACTGATTTTTCAACAATATTTTTTACCTCTTCTTCAAATTCATGTAAATTTAAATCAATAAGATATTTCAAAGTAGTAGAATCATCCATACTAAATTTTACTTGAGTAGTTGCCATTAGCTCTGCCCAGTGACGGTCTCGTATAGCGGGATTTTGAAGCTCGGTTATTGCGCGCAACGATGTCATTAAATTTTTTAAAGATGCCTCCATATAAAGAAATGGTTCCCAGAGTCGCATCGCAGGGTCTAAACCTCGAAGTTCTCTTCCAAATTTTTTGCACTCTTGATCCATTACTTCAATGTCAATTTTTTTCCAAGGTGTTTTTTTCCAATCGTTAATTGTTGCTTCTATGGATATTGTAAAGTCCCACATTATTTTTGATAATTTTAAATCACGACGACAGTCTTCAATTTTTGTTACATCTGGACCTAATAGCTCAAAGAGAACAGCAGATTCAGTAAGCTTTTGTTGCCGCATTTCTAAATCCAGAATTTCTAAGTCAGCTTCATCAATTAGTTCATAGCAATTGGGGCATGGAACAAAAAAGAATTTTTTTTGCAAAAATTTCTTTCGATATGTTGATGCCATATTATTGCAAAGTAGAATCCTTTTCTCTATTTGATCAACCTGATAACTTTGAATTGGTGCAATAATCTGTTTTGTGACAGCTGCTTGCCGTTTAATTTTCATCCAAGCTTCCGGTAATTCATTAAGCTGTAAAAGCTCTGTATCACTGAATTCATATCCATACTTTATAAGCAAGCTAACAATTTCTCGAATTGGGTCAAACATATTATCAAACTTTTGTTGTTTTTCATTAACTTGATTTAATATAGACAAAATCTTGACCAATCCATCAAAATCGTCCCTTTTTAATTCCATTTTTAAAACTACGTCAGCTTCATCAATAAATTCTTGTAATTCCTGTATAAGGGTATAAAAAGAATGAAAATGAAATGAAAAGCTACCTTCGGCATGCCAAAGGTTTTATACTGTTGCATCTTTTGCCTTTAGTTTTCATTGACTCATCAAATAGTTATAATATATAATATTTGAATGTTGTTACACACTGTAGACATACAGACATTAAGAACAAGCTGGAAAGGCAACAGTCGAGCGTATTCGACTGTGATATACCCGCTACAACTCTTCGGGAAAACACGTGCCAAATGTGAACAATGCGTTCTTGCTTTTTATTTATTTCCGACTCTAATTTGTTTTGCCTATGCAAGTTCCACTCGATTCTTGTTGGATGTTGCCCTTTGCTTTTATTACTTTGCAGTTATAAATTATGCATGTGTGAAAGAGACGCCTATACATACATACATAAATGATGCCTTACAGTACTTCTCAACATAACTTTTTTGATTTGTCGCTTGTTTTTTGCATTGCTGATCAATGTCTTTCGATTCTAAGTGGCTTCTAATATACTAAAAACGTATTTTGAATATTGCAACACACTGTAAAATATTACAAATATTAGATACAAAAAAAAAAAAATATAAGTCGGTCGCCGCAGGAGTTGAACTCCGGACCTCTCGCTTAACAGTTAACTACCATCACTACTTGACCAATCCATTTCTTTCGCGATGACCAATAAAATTGCATTTTGAATATTTTCGGTGCAAATAATTAAAAAAAAAGTTGCCTGCTGCTGAAGTTGAACTCGGGAACAACATTAAAAAAAACCGACATAAGCACAGGGCTATACTATTTCTTGAATATCTTCCTTATATATCTGGCGATCTTATTGAAACTTTCGTAACAATTTCTAATTTTGTTTCCTATGCAAGTTCTTCTCGACTCTTATTTCCTTGCTGTTGGAACTTAGCTGATTGATGTATGTGTAAATGAGACGTCCATACATGCATATGTGGTTTCACATTGTATTGAATTAGTCAAATCAGATTTCTCGTGTCTATTGCTGCTGACTATCTTTTTCGATTCTAACTGACCTTAAATATATTAAAAACTTATTTTGTACATTACATTGCAAAACAAACGTCACAATTATTACTTTATTACTTTACTTTACTGCAATTAAAATAGAAAATTTCTGCAAGACCAAGTCCAATTGCACTTGATTTTTGCCTTAAAGTAAAACTTATATGGCATGGGCCATGATTTACAATGTACATGTGTACAATTCTTCGGAAAAACACGTGCCAAATATGAACAATGCGTTCTTGCTTTTTATTTCTTTCCGTCTCTAATTTGTTTTGCCTATGCAAGTTCCACTCGATTCTTATTGGATTTTGCCCTTTGCTTTATTACTTGGAAGTTATACCTCAGCAGAGGGCTTTAAATTATGCATGTGTGAAAGAGACGACTATACATACATATGTATTGGGCTGCCTCACAGTACATCTCAACATATCTGATTAGATATGTCGCTTTTTTTTGCATTGCTGCTCAATGTCTTTTGATTCAAAGTGGCTTTAAATATACTAAAAACTTACACACAACTTTTACACACTGTAAAATATTAAAATATTATATATTCTTTCCGTCTCTAATTTGTTTTGCCTATGCAAGTTCCACTCGATTCTTATTGGATGTTGCCCTTTGTTTTTATTTCTTTGAAGTTATAACTCAGCGGAGGGCTTTAAATTATGCATGTCTGGAAGAGACGCCTATACATATGTCGCAGATCATTTAAATTTAACGAGATTTCTAGCAATTTCGTGTTTCTGCTTGGCACACGCCATGCAGGCGCCTTTTCTATTCTTCTAATGCGCGGCAGACAACCGTTAGAGTTTCTGCCGAACGTAGTCTGGTCGCGGGTAGGAGCGGGGGAAAGTAGATGTCTGTACGAAAAAGAGAAGCATACAGAAAAATGCAAAGTGTGCATTGGTATTAGTGTATGCAGCATAGAATAACTCTCCACATTACGTTGGTATTGCGTGTAGAGTAGAGAACTATGCACTTATACGATTTTTGTGTAAAGGAGAGAGTACAGTCAGTTTTCGATCATTGCGCATAACAGACATGCCTCGCTCACGTTGCGCAGACAAAGACTTAAGTAGAGAAGAGGAAGAAGGGCATCCTGATGATTCTTCGACATTAGAAGTGGGATCGCCTATACCTACTTCGAACAATGAAAATAGTTTGCTGGCAATTTTGGAGTCACAAAATCGCCATTTTTCTGAACTTTTAAAACAAGTGCAACACTCACAAAGAGAACCAAAAGAATCGTCTGCTGTGGTATTGCCCAGGTTTAATCCTGAACGTGCGGGATCAGACGCGCAATCCTGGTGTTCAACGGTGGACTACATCTTGTCTGAAAACCAATTGGAAGGCAGCGCTCTTGTGATGACCCTCAGCAAATCACTGGAAAGAAGCGCGTCTCATTGGCTGTCACAGACTTGCTTTCCTGGTATATCATGTACACAGTTCCGAGAATTGTTTCTGCAACATTTTGCGGGAACAGAAACAGCGGCAGCAGTTATGAGTCTACTTAATGGAAGGCATGCGGAAGGCGAGTGCCTTTCGTTATATGGAAGCCGAATGGTTACTTCGCTTATGGCCAAATGGAAGACGCTGAGTGTGGAGCAAATCGCAGTGTCCATTACACTGGCGCATGTAGCTGGAATTGACAAGCGTTTGCGGCGTTTAGTTTTCACTTCCGACATCAACACTCGGAACCAGCTGCACCAAGAACTAAAGGCCTATTCATTTGAGGCTAGACCGAACCACCTTCCAAACGATGGTACATCAGAGCCGCCAGGAAAACGAGCTAAGCCCTACTTCAAGTGTCATAACTGCGGAAAGCCTGGTCACAAAAAGGCGGATTGTCGATCAAAAACAGTGGCAGTGCACGTTAAGCAACCCGGCAAGCAACCATCAGGGAAAGACCGGTCTACTTTGACTTGTTTCAACTGCGGAAAAACTGGACACATCTCTACAGTATGTCCTGATCGTCAGGAGCGTTCGTCGTCTAACAACATTGTTAAAGATGTTTACATCTGTACCGTTTTTGAGCCTGTAGGAACGTTTTCGCAATCTGGTGAGTCGTTCCAATTTTGTTTTGATTCTGGAGCCGAGTGTTCACTCATCAAGGAAGCTACTTCGCAGAGGCTATCTGGATCAAGAATGGGCAACGTTATTATTTTAAGAGGTCTTGGTAGCAATACTATTTGTAGCACTTTGCAGATATTGGCCAATGTTTTGATATGTGAACGTTCATATGACATATTGTTTCATGTACTATTAGACAATTATATTGAGTATGACGCTCTGATTGGTCGAGATATTTTGAGCCAGGAAGTCGGTGTGACAAGAACATCAAAATCTCTTACTATGTTTAACGAAAAATCTATATTGTCCGTTGAAGTTTCCGAAAAGAATCCCGATCTGGCTAATGTTGACACTGATCTGCATGGACCTGATAGAGACCAATTGTTGTCAATACTACAAGAATATTCAGCGTCATTCACAAATGGAATTCCACAAAGCCGTGTGAATACGGGACAGTTCGCTTGATCGATCAAAATAATACGGTTCAAAGGCGCCCATATAGGTTGAGTGTAGAGGAAAAGGAAAAAGTTCGGAATTTAATTCAACAGCTGTTGGAATCAAACATTATTAGACCCAGTTCCTCTTCCTTTGCGAGCCCAATGTTACTTGTCCGAAAAAAAAATGGTACTGACCGCCTCTGCGTGGATTATAGAGAGCTAAATGCAAATACCGTTTCTGACAAGTACCCTTTGCCGCTTATTTCTGATCAAATAGCTAGGCTGAGTGGTGCTAGATTTTTCAGCTGTATAGACATGGCAAGCGGATTTCACCAGATCCCAGTTGACTCGAATTCAGTCGAGCGAACGGCATTTGTCACCCCAGAAGGCCAGTACGAATACTTGACTATGCCATTCGGGCTTAAAAATGCACCTTCCGTATTCCAAAGAGCTATTAATCGTGCCTTAGGTGATCTTATCCATTTGTATGCCATTGTTTATATGGATGACGTAATGATAATTGCACGGACAAAACAAGAAGCTTTTGATAGATTGCGAATAATATTGCAAACACTTACGCATGCTGGATTTTCTTTTAATATTACAAAATGTTCCTTTCTTGTGTTGAATATTTGGATTTCGAGGTTAACGCAGGTGAGATTCGACCAAATCCCAGGAAAATTCGAGCCCTTTTGAATTTGCTACCCCCGCAGTCCGTCACTCAGCTGAGACAATTTATTGGGCTAGTCTCATATTTTCGACAATTTGTACCCAAGTTTTCACAACAGATGAAACCTCTTTACGCCCTTACTTCAAAGAGCAAGTCATTTTTGTGGGAATTGGAACATGAGCAAATACGGAAAAATGTAATATCTATTTTAACTAATTAACCCGTCCTTACTATATTCGACCCACAATTTTCTATTGAGCTCCACACAGACGCGAGTTCTGACGGCTACGGCGCTATTTTGCTGCACCGAATTGAACAGAAGCCTCGAGTTATCGAATATTTTAGTAAGATGACATCTTCAGCAGAATCACGTTACCATTCATATGAACTGGAGACACTTGCTGTCTTCAATTCTATAAAACACTTTCGCCATTACTTGCATGGCCGTCATTTTGTTGTGTTTACTGACTGTAATTCGCTTAAAGCCTCTCGTACAAAGGTAGAACTGACCCCTAGATTTCATAGGTGGTGGTCGTACTTGCAGTCTTTTGAATTTGATATTCAGTATAGACCAGGTGAGCGTATGGCTCATGTTGACTTTCTGTCTCGGAATCCGGTTCCAAAAATTGTCAAGAACTCCATAGGCGTAATCGAAAGACATATTAATCTGACAGAAATATCCGATAACTGGTTGTTGGCTGAACAGCAAAGAGACGAAGAAACTTCTTCTATCATCTCTTAATTGCGTAATGATGAATTGTCCGAGGATGTGGCCAAAACTTATGAAATACGGTCTGGAACTCTTTACCGAAAAATTCAAAGAAATGGCAAGACTCGATGTCTGCCCATAATCCCAAAGCAGTTTAGATGGTCCGCTGTCAATAACGTACACGAGTCAATTATGCATCTCGGGTGGGAGAAAACTCTTGAGAAAATGTTCGAGTTCTATTGGTTCGATAAAATTCTAAATATGTTCGCAAATTTGTTGACAACTGCATCACTTGTAGATTGTCAAAACCTCCGTCTGGCAAAATACAATCCGAACTCCATCCTATTCCTATAATCGACATCCCGTGGCATACGGTTCATGTGGATATTACAGGTAAAATTAGCGGAAAAAGCGACCAGAAGGAGTATATAATTGTGTTGATAGACGCGTTTACCAAATTTGTCTATCTCTCTCATACTACGAAGTTAGACACTGATAGTTGCATTAAGGCAGTGAGGTCTGTCATATCATTATTGGGTGTCCCCTCCCGACTTATCTCTGATCAAGGTCGTAGTTTTGCTAGTTCAGCATTCCGTGATTTCTGCTCAGAACAGAAAATGGATTTACATCTAATTGCTGCAGGTGCTAGTCGTGCAAATGGCCAAGTGGAGCGAGTCATGAGTACTCTAAAGTCCTTGCTGACTGCAGTTGAAACTGGCCCAGGATCTTGGCAGGATTCTTTATATGAGATTCAGCTGGCTCTTAATAGCACACCCAATAGAGTTACTAAAGTCACTCCATTAGAGATACTTATTGGCAAAGAAGCAAGGCCATTTGGTCTTACACCTGTTGTAAATGAAGAAAATATTGTCGATGTTGGCTTAGTTAGAGAAATGGCAAAACGTTACATGGAAAAGAATGCCAAATTTGATAAAGTTAGATTCGATAAAAATAAAGCAACAATTGTAAGACACAAGGTAGGAGACCATGTTTTGCTTATAAATGAAGAGCGTCACCAGACCAAATTAGATCCTAAGTTTAAAGGTCCATTTGTAGTGGCCGAAGTATTACCAGGAGATCAATATAAACTCAAAGCATTAAAAAATAACCGAACTTCTAAATATTCTCATGAATCTTTGCGATGTATGCCTGAGAAGGGGATTACCACAGTGTTTGAAGATGAAAGCGCAGAAGACGCCAGTGATCAAGCCAGTGAGGGCTGTGATCTTGAGAATGACTAAAAATTTGTAAACCTCCGGACCTAGTCCAAACGCGGCTTTCTCTATATTATGGGTGCCCGAGTTATGTGGTTCGCCATTTTGTTGCAGTTAAGTTTAAATTTGGTAACGGTTGGTGGTGTGAGTTAGTTGGCCGGCTTATAGATTGCGTCAACTGAGAGCCATGTATGTTGGCCGGATTGTCGAGTTGTAAGCTGTTGACAACTGCATCACTTGTAGATTGTCAAAACCTCCGTCTGGCAAAATACAATCCGAACTCCATCCTATTCCTAAAATCTACATCCCGTGGCATACGGTTCATGTGGATATTACAGGTAAACTTAGCGGAAAAAGCGACCAGAAGGAGTATATAATTGTGTTGATAGACGCATTTACCAAATTTTTCTATCTCTCTCATACTACGAAGTTAGACACTGATAGTTGCATTAAGGCAGTGAGGTCTGTCATATCATTATTGGGTGTCCCCTCCAGACTTATCTCTGATCAAAGTCGTAGTTTTGCTAGTTCAGCATTCCGTGATTTCTGCTCAGAACAGAAAATGGATTTACATCTAATTGCTGCAGGTGCTAGTCGTGCAAATGGCCAAGTGGAGCGAGTCATGAGTACTCTAAAGTCCTTGCTGACTGCGGTTGAAACTGGCCCAGGATCTTGGCAGGATTCTTTATATGAGATTCAGCTGGCTCTTAATAGCACACCCAATAGAGTTACTAAAGTCACTCCATTAGATACTTATTGGCAAAGAAGCAAGGCCATTTGGTCTTACACCTGTTGTAAATGAAGAAAATATTGTCGATGTTGGCTTAGTTAGAGAAATGGCAAAACGTAACATGGAAAAAAATTACAAAATTGATAAAGTTAGATTCGATAAAAATAAAGCAACTATTGTAAGACACAAGGTAGGAGACCATGTTTTGCTTAAAAATGAAGAGCGTCACCAGACCAAATTAGATCCTAAGTTTAAAGGTCCATTTATAGTGGCCGATGTATTACCAGGAGATCGATATAAACTCAAAGCATTAAAAAATAACCGAACTTATAAATATTCTCATGAATCTTTGCGATGTATGCTGATGGTAATCCGGATCTCATGGCTTAAATGTAAACAAGTCGGAAAGGCTACAGTCGAGCTGACTCGACTGTGATATACCCGCTACAATTCTTCGGAAAAACACGTGCCAAATGTGAACAATGCGTTCTTGCTTTTTATTTCTTTCCGTCTCTAATTTGTTTTGCCTATGCGGGTTCCACTCGATTTTTATTGGATGTTGCCCTTTGCTTTTATTACTTTGCAGTTATAAATTATGCATGTGGTGAAGAGACGCCTATACATACATATATGCTGCCTCACAATACATCTCAACATATCTAATTAGATTTGTCGTTTGTTTTTTGTGTTGCTGCTCAATGTCTCTTTCGATTCTAAGTGGCTTTAAATATACTAAAAATTTATTTTGAATTTTGCAACACACTATAAAATAAAAAAAACAAGAAAACAAGGCTACCTTCGGCTTGCCGAAGGTTTCATACCCTTGCAGTTATACAAAATACAAAATATATTTGGATTGCTGCTGGTTTCTGTGGTATTTATTGAACAATTATAACAGTACAGGAAGTCGAGATTTTTACCTGATTAAGGCTATGAATCAAACACCTGCTTCGAAAAAAAATAATTCTACCTTTTTAATGCTTTTGTATATACCTGGATTTCTTATATACTTAACACAAAATGTTATGAGGAAATGTCTTTGTGTTGTAAAGGATGTGTTGGTCATAAAATCTAAATTTGGAAAGTTCTTATTCAAAAATACGTTTGACAGCTATATGATTTTTTGTTTAACAGCTACATGTAATAGTACTCAGGTTTCCATAAAATTGCAACATGAACCTTCATTAGATCGATCGTTGATCGTTATAAGTTATAAAAGTTCGATTTAATTAAGGACATACTTAGATTTGGATGTGGTAAGCCTGATAGCTATATCTTGAAAAACAACAAAAATCGGCCGATAGCTTCTATGACAGCTATACGATATATCGGTCCGATCTGGCTCGTTCCGACTTATTTACAGCCTACAGCAATAATAAGCTTGTGTGCCAAGTTTCATGAAGATAGCTCAATAACTGAGGGACTAATTTGAGTTGCAACAGACAGACGGACTGATTGATTGTTCCTATAACAGCTATAGAATATAAACGTCTAAGATATTTGAATGGAAAAACTAAGGGCGGGTTACTGTATAACATTAAAAAGTATTGATAATGTGCGATATTTCCAAAAACAAAACAGGTTTGCAAACAAAAACCCTGATTTCAGCCGATTGTTCCTATGGCAGCTATATGTTATAGTGGTCCGATTTTGATACAATTTTGACAGCACATTAAAAACGTAATAAGAATAGGATTTGTTTAAAGAGGGCAGAAATAAGAAGCTTGTGAGCAAAGTTTCATGAAGATAGCTCAATAACTGGGGGACTAATTTGAGTTGCAAAGACACGCGGACTGACTGATTGTTCCTATAACAGCTATAGAATATAAACGTCTAAGATATTTGAATGGAAAAACTAAGGGCGGGTTACTGTATAACATTAAAAAGTATTGATAATGTGCGATATTTCCAAAAACAAATGAGGTTTGCATACAAAAACCCTGATTTCAGCCGATTGTTCCTATGGCAGCTATATGTTATAGTGGTCCGATTTTGATACAATTTTGACAGCACATTAAGAACGTAATAAGAATAGGATTTGCCAAATCTTGTTGCAATACCTTGAAAAACAACAAAAATCGGCCGATAGCTTCTATGACAGCTATACGATATATCGGTCCGATCTGGCTCGTTCCGACTTATTTACAGCCTACAGCAATAATAAGCTTGTGTGCCAAGTTTCATGAAGATAGCTCAAAAACTGAGAGACTAGTTTCCGTTGCAACAGACGGACGGACGGACGGACGGACAGACGGACATCCATTTTTCGACTCCTCTGGTGATGCTGATTCAGAATATATATACTTTATAGGGTCGGAGATGTCTCCTAAGGTGCGTTGCAAACTTCTGGCTAAAATTAATATACCCTCTGCAAGGGTATAAATATAAGATACAAAAAAATAAATATAATTCGCCGCGGCACCCAGGAGTTGAACTCCGGACCTCTCGCTTAACAGTCAACTACCATCACCACTCGACCACTGCATTTCTAACGCAATGACCAATAAAATTGCACTATGAATATTTTCGGTGCACATCATTAAAAAAAAAGGTTGCCACAGAATTAAAAAAAGTTGTCTGCTGCTGGAGTTGAACTGGGGTTCTGACATTAGGAAAAACCGAAATAAGCACATGGCCACAGTGCAATACTATTTCTTGAATATCTTCCTTATTTATCGGCCGATCTTATTGAAACTTTGCAGACACGCATGATGGTTTTTATCACATGTATAAAAAATGATTGCTGTAGAGCTATATTTGCAGCTACAATCGACTTTTTTTCGATTTGTGGGGGCGGATGGAGGCGTGGCGAAAATCCAAAATAAACTTGATCTGCGTGCAGAATTAACACATATTGTTCCCAAATTTGGTAGCTCTAGCTCTTATAATAGCTGAGATCTAGGTTTTCACACGGACGGACAGACAGAAAGACGGACAGACGGCCAGACGGCCAGACGGACAGACGGACAGACGGACATGGCTATATCGACTCGGCTTTTCATGCTGATTCAGAATATATATACTTTATGGGGTCGGGGATGTCTCCTTCTGCCTGTTACAAACATTTTCGGTTGGCACAAAGTTATAATACCCTTATACTCTTCGAGTAGCGGGTATAAAAATAACAACAACGGAACAAAATAAAACAAATTATTTTTTGGGCCCAATTGGATTCGAACCATCGGACTCCAAATACCCGCTACAATTCTTCGGAAAAACACGTGCCAAATGTGAACAATGCGTTCTTGCTTTTTATTTCTTTCCGTCTCTAATTTGTTTTGCCTATGCGGGTTCCACTCGATTTTTATTGGATGTTGCCCTTTGCTTTTATTACTTTGCAGTTATAAATTATGCATGTGGGAAAGAGACGCCTATACATACATATATGCTGCCTCACAATACATCTCAACATATCTAATTAGATTTCTCGTTTGTTTTTTGTGTTGCTGCTCAATGTCTCTTTCGATTCTAAGTGGCTTTAAATATACTAAAAATTTATTTTTTTCGATTTGTGGGGGCGGATGGAGGCATGGCGAAAATCCAAAATAAACTTGATCTGCGTACAGAATTAACACATATTGTTCCCACATTTGGTAGCTCTAGCTCTTATAATAGCTGAGATCTAGGTTTTCACACGGACGGACAGACAGACAGACGGCCAGACGGACAGACGAACAGACGGACATGGCTATATCGACTCGGCTGTTCATGCTGATTCAGAATATATATACTTTATGGGGTCGGAGATGTCTCCTTCTGCCTGATACAAACATTTTCGGTTGGCACAAAGTTATAATACCCTTATACTCTTCGAGTAGCGGGTATAAAAATAACAACAACGGAACAAAATAAAATAAATTATTTTTTGGGCCCAATTGGATTCGAACCATCGGACTCCAAAAACAAAATCTCTACTAGCAGCCACTACTTCCACTGCGCCGTCACCGCACTGACACCAACGTCGGTAAAGTTGCATAATGAGACCATTTAGATTATTATACATGAAAAGAAGAAATATGCAAACGGCGGCGGCGGCGTTGTTTTGTTTTTCATTGCTTATATTTCTTCTACCCATCAATTTCCGTTTATTCAAATTAATTTGAATTAAACATAAATATTTTTCAGAAGTGAAAAAACACATCAAACAGCCGCCGTCCTACGTCAAACCTAGGGGTTGAACCCCGGGCCTCACTCTTAACAGTCCACGCCCTACCATCAGCAATCGGCCACCGCATTTCTGACGCAATGACCGATAAAATTGCATTCTGAATATTTTTGGTGCACATAATTAAAAAAAACAAGTCGGAAAGGCTACAGTCGAGCTGACTCGACTGTGATATACCCGCTACAATTCTTCGGAAAAACACGTGCCAAATGTGAACAATGCGTTCTTGCTTTTTATTTCTTTCCGTCTCTAATTTGTTTTGCCTATGCGGGTTCCACTCGATTTTTATTGGATGTTGCCCTTTGCTTTTATTACTTTGTAGTTATAAATTATGCATGTGGGAAAGAGACGCCTATACATACATATATGCTGCCTCACAATACATCTCAACATATCTAATTAGATTTGTCGTTTGTTTTTTGTGTTGCTGCTCAATGTCTCTTTCGATTCTAAGTGGCTTTAAATATACTAAAAATTTATTTTTTTCGATTTGTGGGGGCGGATGGAGGCGTGGCGAAAATCCAAAATAAACTTGATCTGCGTGCAGAATTAACACATATTGTTCCCAAATTTGGTAGCTCTAGCTCTTATAATAGCTGAGATCTAGGTTTTCGCACGGACGGACAGACAGACAGACGGACAGACGGCCAGACGGACATGGCTATATCGACTCGGCTGTTCATGCTGATTCAGAATATATATACTGGGGTCGGAGATGTCTCCTTCTGCCTGTTACAAACATTTTCGGTTGGCACAAAGTTATAATACCCTTATACTCTTCGAGTAGCGGGTATAAAAAGTGGCCAGCTGCTGGAGTTAAACTCAGGAACTAACATTAAAAAAACCGACATAAGCACAGGGCAATACTATTTCTTGAATATCTTCCTTATTTATTAACCGATCCTACTGAAATATATCTAATCAGTAAATCGCCTGATATTTTCTATGGAGGCTAACGATATATTAACCCGAACCGGTTCGTCCAATTTATTTACGAACTGCAGCAATACAAATCGTGTATGTCCAGTTTCATCCAGATATCTCTAAGGCAAAGAAACTTGATTGAATTGCCAATAATTATATATATTCCGAAACAGAAAGTTAAGATTTCAATACTTTGCTTAATAATCGCATATTACAGATTGCGGACCACTTTCAATGATCGAAGGGAAGATAGTGGCGGGTGTTCTTCCGCCTTTTTTTTTTTTTTTTTTTTTTTTTGGACGTTGATACAATGAATCAAGTGGTCCTTGCAAAACCAAGCCGATGCTTGTTAGGCGCGGATCCCAGACATTGCGAATGTCCACCTCCCGCCCAACCGAGCAAGGCGCACAGTCGTCTGTCGTCCGACTCGAAACGCGAAATAGAGAACGCGGGCATACAAAGATACCGAGATAGAAAAGAATTTCGAGGAAAGATTAGGAAGCGTCAGAAAAAAGGAAGTAAAGATTATTATAGTCCAAACATAATAACCTAAACGGATTGTGAAGGGCATAGTTCAACATACAATTAGGAAGAGTTAGTGGTAAGAAATTACGTGTTAATCTGCAAGGGACAAAAAAGTGTAGCTGGCTAACCAGGTTAACACTGTCAAAAAAAGAAAGTAAAGATTATTATAGTCCAAACATAATACCCTAAACGGATCGTGAAGGGTATTGTTCGACCTACAATTAGAAAGAGTTAGTGGTAAGTAATTACGTTTTAATCTGCAAGGGACAGAACAGTGTAGCTGGCTAACCAGGTCAACACTGTCAATGTCACCTTGGATGAGATTATTAATAAATACTACACCCAGCATGGTTCTACGATTAGATAGTGAAGGTAAGTTAAGTAGTAGAATTCTACTGACATAGGAAGGAAGTCTTAAATTTACATCCCAGTTAAGGCCTCGTAAGGCGAAAATTAAACATTTTTTTTGTACAGATTCAATGCGGTTTTTGTGAGTAGTGTACTGGGAGCACCATACGCATGATCCATATTCCAGAATTGGACGAACAAGTGAGGTGTAGAGGGTCTTTGTTACATAAAGATCGTCAAACTCCTTAGACCATCTCTTAATAAAGCTAAGCACACCCATGGTTTTATTGACCATATGAGAAATATGTTCGGAAAACTTAAGTTTTCGGTCCAAACGGACCCCAAGATCATCAACTAGAGTAATTCTTTCTAAGACACAACCACAAAGAGTGTAGGAAACGTACTTTGGACTGGTTCGATAGAATGTCATCAGCTTGCATTTGGAGCTGTTCAGGTTTAAGAAATTTGCACAACTCCAGGAATGAAGACTATTTAGGTCAGCTTGTAAGTAAGAGTGGCAGTAGTCATCTTTAAATTGATAACAAAGCTTTACATCGTCCGCATACATGCGAGTACAGGAGTTATGTATGACCAAAGGGAGGTCATTGATGAAAAGCGTAAAAATGAGGGGCCAGAAAATCTTTTATATCAAAGGATGTCAGCTCCAGTAAATTTGTCGTAGTTGAGCGACGTTTTATAAATCCGTGCTGAAAAGGCGATATGACGGATCTACAGAAATGTTATAAGTGAGGAGTTAAAGCATTCTCAAAGAATTTAGGTATAGCCGACAATTTATAGATACCTTTATTATTACTTGCTTCAGACTTACTGCCAAATGGAGGGAAAAGATGAAGTATCTAAGCACAGCGAAAATAGTTTGAGCAATGGCTTACTTAAGGAGTTGGCACAGAACCGAAGTACACAAGCGGGAACACCGTCGGGACCTGGTGAGAAAACTGGTTTAACCAAGTGAAGATCCTTAACAAGTGAATTTTCGTTTAGAATAGGGGTGAAGATACCATTTGAGCAAGGAATATTGTATGGATAAACATGAATCTTTTGTGTAGTACGCGCATACGTGGTTTGAAAAAACCTCGCAAACATATCGGCCATGATATTGTCGGTATCTGCAGTGGTATTTTCAAACGACAACTTTGAGGGAAAGACAGAAGATTTACGCTTTATATTAACAAAACTATAAAACTGTTTAGGGTCCTCAAGGAACTGAGACCCACCAATGAGCTAAATAGTTTTGATAACATTTCGCGTTAAGGACCGAGAAATTTAATCGTGCTGCTAAAAAAACGGAAAAAA
This sequence comes from Zaprionus inermis, assembly GCA_018151445.1. Lineage (NCBI taxonomy): Eukaryota > Metazoa > Arthropoda > Insecta > Diptera > Drosophilidae > Zaprionus > Zaprionus inermis. Next base: position 181,313 of record JAECXD010000131.1, on the reverse strand, counting down.
GCTACACTGCAATTATTATTTATATATTTCTTAAATAAACTAGATTTTAAATTTCTAAGGCGAGACAATTCTTTTGTAAACCATAGTGACTTACTCGAGCATGTCTGATAGAAACGCGGTACACAAATATCAAAGAAAGAGTCAATCGTCTTATAAAATATGCTTACCACTACTGAAATGTTAGTAGTCGAGTAAAGCTCTGACCAGTCGAAGTTGGAAAGTAAAAAGTTCAATAATACAAAGTCTGCTTTCCTAAAGCAGCGTATACATTTTCACAGTTTTTCATATTTAACAAAACAATTAACTAGAGCAAAATTAGCTTCAAAAGTGGGATGATAAGAATTGTTGGCGGCAGATCACTGCTTTATCTAATTGCTCATGGTTGCCATACGATTAGAATCAGCTGTCCAAATCTATGTTCTAAGCACCTGTTAAGTCTTATGCTAAGCACCTGTTAAGTCTTATGTTGAAACCCATTCTCTTCTCACAAAACGTGTAGAAAGTGCAGCGGCACAATTAAAATTAATGAACTTAAACCCTTGCTTTTCATTAAAATAAAAGTAAGGCAGTTGCACAAATCAGTGTACCCGTAAACATTGGTGACCCCGACGTGATTCTTTTTATAAAAATTAAATGTGATTCTAAACCCTTTAGTATTACATTCGTAATTTATTCGCGCAATCGCTGCCGCCGCATTTTTTTGATCTCGCTTTCGTTCGCGTACATACGTACATACACACAAACATTTTCGGTATCGCATTCGTGCACACATACACACGTGCATACGTCTTTTCGCAACTTTTGAGCGCGCGCCGTACAATTGTTATTCCGCAGAATATTGTCGATAAATATTCTCATTTCTAAGCTGTTTTAATACAAATATTATTACACACTCTCGCAAACAATTTGGCCCTCAATAAGTGAACTTCGCACAACACACAAGCATTGTCCTACCACCTACATACATACATAAGCGGCTATACATAGGGCAAGTGCAATTAACCGTTTCAACTGTTCTTATATACAACGAACATTAGTTGTTCTCATCTCCTTCGTTTTCTTACGGTTTCGTGGTGACAAAAAGAAACGGTAAATACATTTTTTCGCGCGCGTTTTTTCTTTGGTTCGTTACAGTGAACACTAACTAGAATGGCTGAACCAAGTTCTATTGACTTCTATCGCGCAAAATGCTCTCAAGTGAAACGTCACATGACCTCTATGCTCGAGTTCTTCAAATCTGACGAAATTGAAAATCTTGATGAGAGCGATTTATCCGTGAGTCTCGACTCCGTAAACCAAATGCAGGCCGAATTCGTGGAGGCTCAGACCTCCCTTGAAAAACTTGACTTCTTGGAGCTGGCGTTGAATACGCGCACTGAATTCGCCGAAATTTATTGGAAAGTTAAATCAAGGCTCACTCGTCAATTGGATGCACTCAAGGCTCGTCACACTGCTCTCAACTCAACGACAATTTCTAGATTCAACGACCATGTGAACCAAACTTGCACTCGCAGGTCTCGATTACCGGAGATGCAACTGGCAACATTTAATGGAAAATATGAAGATTGGCCCGAGTTCTATGCAATGTTCAACACAGTTGTTGGCAGCAACGAGGATCTAAGTAAGATTGAAAAGCTACAGCATCTGCGTTCTTGCCTGAGCGGTGCTGCAATTGACACCATCAAGTCATTGGAACCCTCTGAAGAAAATTACGAAAAGGCAATGGAACTTCTTATAAGGCGCTTTGATAACAAGTTGCTTCAATTTCAGGGGCACATACGCTCGATTTTTGGGTTGCCAGTAGTTGAAAAGGGATCTGCACAGAGCCTACGTGCTCTTAGCGATAACGTAAACGCTCATCTTCGAGCTCTCGGTACAATAGCAACAAGTGAGCAAATCGCAGATGGCCTACTTATTAACATTATAAGTCGCAAGCTAGACGCAAACTCGCAGGAGAAATGGGAAGAGTCTCTGGAATCTGAGAAGATCCCGAAATGGTCAAATATGGCGTCCTTTATTGAGCGCAGTTGTCGCAAGCTGGAGAACATGGAAGGTGCTATACTGCAATCAGCCAGTTTACAGGTTGCACACAAGAAGAATGGTGGAAATTCACTTGTAGCCTCTACCAGCAACGCAAAAGCATGCCATTTATGCGACTCAAAGGATCACTTCCTGCCTAAATGTCCTCGTTTCGCCAACCTATCTCCGTCTCTGCGCTATAATGAAGCCAAGCGTATGCATCTATGCTTTAACTGCCTTCGTAAAGGTCATGCCTTACAGCAATGTCGAGCTGGACATTGCAGACACTGCCAGCAGAAGCATCACACCCTGCTGCATACAGGCCAAATTCCCTCGACGTCAACCGCTCCCAATGCTCAGCATGGAACAATTGAGCGGCAGCAAACGCTAATCACAACTGGCTCAAACCATGCTCCTGAGAACACAAAAACGCAGTCAGCTGATTACGTATTGTTGCCCACAGCCATCATATACATTAAAAACAGAGCAGGTACTTTTATACCATGTCGTGCCTTGCTCGATTCAGCATCACAATTAAATTTCGTCACTAGTAGACTAGCCAACCAATTGCAGCTGGTCACACGAAAATCAGCAGTTTCAATTTCCGGAATAGGTGAAGCTTCTCTGTCGTCAAACGCAGCAGTCGATCTCGCTGCTCAATCGCTTGATCGGAAATACAGCGCAGCATTCTCGGCCGTTGTCACACGGACGATCACGGACTACCACCCTCATATCGGAATCGACATAACCAGCTGGAATATCCCGAAGAACATAGCACTCGCCGATCCATCGTTCTACAAAGCGCAGCGAGTCGACGTATTACTTGGTGCTGGCCTGTTCTTCGAATTACTTTGCGTTGGACAGACTCACATAGCCAGACACTTGCCAATTTTCCAAAAAACAAGGCTTGGATGGATCGTTTCCGGAGCATTATCTCAGCCCATCAAGCATCATGCGTTAGCAGCCGTACGCAAGGAATCTCCAGAGGATGGCAACCTGACTGATATAGTCAAACGATTTTGGGAAATTGACAGTTGCTATGGTTCCACATCAACAGCCACGGAGGAAGACATGATTTGTGAAAACTTGTTCCTGAAAAGCTACACGCGTCTGGAGACTGGACAATACTCAGTGCGCTTACCAGCAAAGGAGGCTCTGGACACCCTTGGAGACTCATTTCATCGGGCCTTGAGGCGCTTCAAGTCACTCGAGTCTAGGCTTCAGAGGAATCGACAGCTGAAAGAGCAGTATTCAGCTTTTCTTCAGGAATACATCGACCTAGGACACATGTCATTAGCCTCCAGGCATCATGACGGACCTCGTTTTTATTTGCCTCACCACTGTGTAGAAAAACCGGACAGCACGTCCACAAAGTTACGCGTAGTTTTTGACGGATCAGCAAAAACTACAAGTGGCGCATCTCTTAATGACCTTTTATTCGCTGGCCCATCAATTCAATCCAAACTTTTCAACATACTGATCAGATTTCGTTTCTTCAAGGTTGCTATGTGTAGAGATATTTCAAAAATGTATCGTTGCGTGCGTATTTCACCACCAGATCAACATCTTCAATGCATTCTGTGGCGCAACAATCCCGACGAACCAATTAACGTGTATACCTTGAATACAGTTACGTACGGAACAAAGCCTGCAGCATTTCTCGCAATTCGCGCCATGCATCAGCTCACCTACGATGAGGAACCGTCATTTCCGCTTGCCGCGAGGATCGTCCGAAAAGATTTCTACGTGGACGACTTGATCTCAGGTGGTGACTCCATTAAAGAAGCGAAGGAAATTCGGCAGCAAGTCAAGCAGCTGCTCGCCAGAGGATTATTTCCAATAAGAAAGTGGTGCTCGAATGAGCCTGCCGCTCTTGAGGGTGAAGCCGAAACTGATTGCGAAAAGCTTATGCAGTTTCACGATGGCACAAGTATTACCAAGGCGCTCGGTTTAGCCTGGGACCCCGCATCTGACTTTCTGCTTTTCAACTTCACTGACATTATCTCTAACGGACCCACTACAAAGCGCAGCGTATTATCGACACTAGCAAAGTTCTACGACCCACTGGGACTCATCTCGCCTATCATCACAAGCATGAAAGTGTTCATGCAAGCACTCTGGAAGGAAAACATCGATTGGGATGAGAGCCTTCCCCAGCATCTTCATTCAGCATGGACGGAAATAATATCGCAGTTATCCTTTGTTCGCAGCCTCAAATTTCCACGTTTCGTCATGGCACCTGCAGGAAAATATGAAATCCACGGTTTCTGCGATGCCAGTATATCAGCGTATGGAGCATGTATCTACGTGAGATCTGAAATCGATGGAGACTACTCAACGCATTTGCTGTGCTCAAAGTCGAGAGTAGCTCCGTTAAAAACATTAACAATTCCTAAACTTGAACTTTCTTCTGCACTAATCCTATCGGAACTCATATCAAACGTCGCAAAGGACATTTCATTCAAATGTGAATATCATTGCTGGACAGATTCAACAGTAGCGTTAGCATGGATGCGTGACTCTTCGTCCAACTACAATGTGTTTGTGGCAAATCGTGTAACGCAAATTCAGGACCTTACGAGAGGCATGACATGGCATCATGTCACTTCACAACTGAACCCAGCTGATATCCTATCGCGAGGATGCACACCACTTGAAATAATCAACTCTCAACTATGGCATTATGGACCATCCTTTTTGCGCCTTCCCACGTCAAAATGGCCGAAAACGGTAGTCCCACCAGTGGAACTTCCAGAGCGACGAAGTAGAGTCCTCATTTCTACGTCACACAAAGACATCGCACAAAGACATAAGGCAACGCTACTGGCCCATAGGCGGAATCAAAGCTGTCTCTAGTGTTGTCAACAAATGCATTCGTTGCTTTCGCGCTCGACCTAACACATTGCAACAAGTAATGGCTCCACTACCAGCGGATCGCGTAACACCCAGCCCTACGTTTTATGTAACCGGAATAGATTTTTGCGGGCCCTTCTTCTCAAAATCAGAAGTGAGAAATCGTGCGGCCACAAAATGCTACATAGCAATATTCATTGGCTTCTCAACAAAAGCATGCCATCTAGAGCACGTGGAGGACCTGTCGGCACCTTCATTCATCGCTGCTCTTAAACGTTTCGTCAGTCTTCGAGGGAAGCCACGAGACATTTGGACGGACAACGCAACAAATTTTGTCGGCGCTCGAAACGAGCTAGCGGAGCTTAAGGATCTTTTCCTCAGCGAACCTCAGCGCCAGCAAATTGTCAATGGCGCCCTCGCCCTCGGAATTAATTGGCACTTCATTCCACCACGATCTCCGCATTTTGGCGGGTTATGGGAAGCTGCTGTCAAAGCAGCGAAGCACCATTTCTACCGCATCGTTGGCAACTCAACTCTCACATTTCATGAGCTTCGGACGCTCATCTGTCAAATCTCAGCTATGTTGAACTCAAGGCCTCTATGTTCCATTTCAGAGAATCCAAACGACCTAGACATTCTCACACCGGGTCACTTTCTTTGGGGCAAAGCAAATGCGAGCATCGATGAGCCGAGCGTGACACACCTCAACATGGATCGCCTCAGTCGCTGGCAGCGTGTTTGCCACATGCAGCAGACTTTTTGGCAGAAATGGAGTATCTCGTACCTCTCTACGCTACAGGAGCGCAGCAAATGGAACTCTCGCAAGCCAAACATTCATCCTGGAGACATCGTTCTGTTGAAGGAAGAAAACGCGCCTCCGCTCAAGTGGCCTCTCGGGCGAATTGAAAGCACAATAGCTGGAGACGACGGCGCAGTCAGAGTAGCAGTCATACGCACAGCCACAGGATTAATAAAGAGAGCCATCGCCAAGATAGCAGTGCTGCCAATCAAGACCAAGTCGATTGAAAGTTAATGTTATGTTGGCGGCAGATCACTGCTTTATCTAATTGCTCAAGGTTGCCATACGATTAGAATCAGCTGTCCAAATCCATGTTCTAAGCACCTGTTAAGTCTTATGCTAAGCACCTGTTAAGTCTTATGTTAGCAGCTGTTAAGTTTTACTCACCAGTTGAAACCCACTCTCTTCTCACAAAACATGTAGAAAGTGCAGCGGCACAATTAAAATTAATGAACTTAAACCCTTGCTTTTCATTAAAATAAAAACTACGAAAGTAACGCGGTTGCCCAAAAAATTTTTTTCTCTTTAAAAAAATTTTTTTTTAAAAAAAACGATTGTGTCTTTTTTTTAAACCCCCCAAGTTGATATAATAAAAAAAATTAAACAAAGGTTTTTTTTTAAAAGTTTTTGATATGATTCATCTGCGACAAAGACATATCAAACAGACCGTCAAATAGGGCATGCTGCCGAGAAGGCAATAAATAAGTCTGCACATTCAGGAACATTAAAGTCACCAAATACTTTAAAACGATCCCTGTCTGATAACAGGTTGAAAACAGTCTTTATTGCAGACAAGTGTTGCAAATAGTGTGACGCCGCATGAAGCGACGCCACATTTATAATTTAAGTTAACCTACATGAAATAAAAATAAGATATCTTTAAGCCCGGCATACCCCGTAGTTATTTAAATACAGACGCATAGGCATAAGCAAAGTCAGGGACGTAGACAGAACATGCAAAACAGAGCAAGAAACATAAGAAACCCCGAGTCACTCGGCACCCATGCCTAGTAACAGTGTCTCGGTACTCAGAGCGCGCGCACACACAAGTAACGGTGCCTCGGTACCCAGAGCTCTCGCATTTAGGCAAGCAGCCGTCGCGCGCACACACAAGTAACGGTGCCTCGGTACCCAGAACTCACGCGTTTAGTCAAGCAGCCGTCGCGCGCACACACAAGTAACGGTGCCTCGGTACCCAGAGCTCACGCGTTAAGGCAAGCAGCCGTCGAATGCGCGCACAAAGCAACGGTGCCTCGGTACCCAGAGCTCGCACACACACAAAGTAACGGTGCCTCGGTACCCAGAGCTCGTGCACAGGCAGCACAAGGCAACGGCTTCGCGACAAATTGTGGGTAGCGACGCCGGACCAGCAGCGACGCTGCTAGCAGAGCCGCAGCAGCCATGCAAGATCGGCCGAAGGCAGCGGCGACAGACAAGCAGCGGCGACAGGCAAGCAGCGGCGACAGGCAAGCAGCGGCGACAGGCAAGTAGCGGCGACATCTGCGCAGCATCGAAAAGGCAAGTCGCGAAATTAGACCAAGGGCAATTGATCTCGAGCTGCCAGCGAAGTAGGCAGCAAAGTGCACCTTAAAAATAATACAAGTGAAACAAAATAGCAGAAGTGCAAAGTCCTGTCAAGTGCCAGCCCAAGGACCCCCCGAAGGACGAAAACAAAAGGATGAATCCTGTCGCAGGAGAATCGAGGTGAGCGGTATTAAAAAAATAAAACAATGAAAGCGACTAATTAGAATAAGGACCAGTGCTTAGAAATTAAAGAAAACCCCTGCAGTGTTTATTTAAAAGAAGATACCCGGTATTTCACTTTGACCTTCTGACTTTTATTTTACACGGCCCAACCATTTCTCCCTGCGCCGACGCCGGCTGAGCGGCGACACCGCTCAGGCAACCTGTATATAAGGCTCGGTACCGAATACCCAGGGAGTCAGTCGCGTCCGGACCCGCAAGAAGTCAACATCGGTGACAAACAATTTTTATTAAAATATCGTTTCCTGACAATACCGCGAGATACCCAGCAGTGAATCAAGATCGTGAACCAGACTATTACGAGAAGTCAAAGTGCAAATAAGACTTAGTGACGCAGTGACGCTTTCTTCAATCAGGAGGACCTGTCGAAGGAACAGCTGGAACGACTTATGGAGCTAGAGGCTAGCTTAGGCAATGCAGTTACGCCGGAGCTGAAATCGCCTGGAGCATGCTCAAGCGAATCCTCACCGGCGCCGACGGAAGACGACGCACAAATCTTCATCCCCATACCAAGCCTCCTTCAAGGAGCCCTACTGTTCGACCCATCCCACCCGTTCCAGCGTCTATTGCGGCACTTCCAGCCGAAAGTAGGATCAGCGAACCGGGCCACCGATGGATAGCCCCGTACGAGCTGGCCGATCGAGTACGGAAATGGGGCGTAGCTTTCAACGGCGATGCTACAGATCCGTGGGAATTCATCGAGCAGCTGGAGGAGAAGGCAGCACTGTACAGCGTCGACCCACAACAGTTACCAAAGGCGGTAGCGAACGTGCTAACGGGCCAAGCAGAGGACTGGTTCAGGGTCAACACCCTTTACCAAGTCACCTGGGAGGAGTTCAAGCAGGAGTTTATGGAGTTCTTCCTCTCCCCGCGCTATTTTCAACGACTGGAGGACGAGATAAGGAGTCGAGCCCAACGCCGAGGAGAACGATTTTTGGACTATGCCCTGGCACTAAGGCTGATGATGCGACGTGCGAAATACACCCCGGAGCAGGAGCTGGACAGGATTTATGACAATATGATGCCGGAGTATCAACTGTTTACCCGCCGTCACGAGTTCCGTAAGCTGGCTCAGCTGAGCAAACTGGTGACCACGTACCAGACCACGAAGGAGCTGCAACGCCAAACGACGAGCCAAGTTGATCGACGGAGGGAGAATCCGAAGCCACCGAACCCGCCAGTGACGACCAGCGCACCGCCAACAACACTGGACCCCACAGCAGCGACATCCACTCCTCACACAACACCCACAGGGGCTATAAAGGGCGGCCTGCAGCGCGTGTGCCATAACTGAGCTCAACCCGGGCATCTACAGGCGGACTGCCGAAACGGCCGCGTGTGATTCTGTTGGGACTGCGGTCGACACGGTGTACGCACAGTGGACTGTTGTCGACGACCCACGTCGGGAAATGCTGCGCGTCTTTAGCCGATGGGGAACAACTTGGAGACGCCGCACCGCAGTTCCCAGGAGTAGCACCTCTGAGGTGCGGTAGTGGACGTGTCATCGCGAATGTTCGGATCGAGGGAATAACAACGGACGCCACGATCGACACGGGAGCCACACGCAGCTTCATCAGCGAGCGTATGGCGGCCAGGCTGAGCACACCGGAGAACGAGCGAGCAGCACTGATCCCGATCAAGCTGGCGGATGGATCATCACGAGCCGTGACTCGAGCCTTGCGGGTGAGGATCCAGTTGGGAGAGAAAAAGACGACAGTACCAATGCTGGTATTGCTCGTCATTCTGGACGACGTGATCCTGGGAATGGACTACCTGTGCGGCGTCGAAGCGACCCTCAAGTGCGGCCGAGCAAAATTACGCCTGCAAAGCACACTTGAAGAGGCAGCATCGACGCTCGGGACCTCCCACGGAGCAACGGAGGACGCGGTGGCCCAAGACAACGACAAGGTCACGGGATTACCACCGATTTGTCCCGTCGCACGGCAGAAGAATCCGTTTAGGCAGCCCAGAGCACGAGAAGACACGAGAGAAGGACCACGAGACACCGAGAGACAGAGCAGGATTCAAGAGGAAGAACAACGAGACAGCGAGAAACAATCTAGTACACCGGCGAAGGCGCAGCAAGGCATCGAGCACCAACGAAGCACAGAGGAACAAGAAATACATCAACGAGACACAGAGAATCAGGCCATCGCGGGTGGCCTGACCAAGCGAAGACGCCGTGGGAGACGGCCCAAGACCAGCCACGCCGCCTTGCGGGGCGTCGAGGCACCTGGAACAAGGGTAGCTACGGACGAAGAACAGGTGGAGGCCTTTCTACAGTCCGAGCTAGCCAAGTTCGACGGATTGATGGGGGTGTCGCCCATTGCGGAGCACACCATCACCATGCGGGATGCGTACCCTATCAAGCAGAGGTACTACCCGAAGAATCCGGCCATGCAGAAGATCATCAACGAGCAAGTTGATGAGCTTCTGCGAGATGATAGGATCGAGCCATCTAGGAGCCCATACAGTGCACCGATTGTACTTGTGGGGAAGAAGACCGGAGAGATGCGGATGTGCGTGGACTATCGCCAGCTCAACGCGAAATCCATTCCGGACGCCTACCCGTTGCCACGGATCAACCACATCCTGGAGAAACTCAAGGACGCGAAGTACATATCTTCGCTGGACTTGAAGAGCGGGTATTGGCAAATACCTATGGCCCGGAACAGCAAGGAGTACACCGCGTTCACAGTGCCTGGCAGAGGCCTTTTTCACTGGAAGGTGATGCCGTTCGGACTACATTCGGCCCCGGCTACATTTCAGCGGGCTTTGGATGGAGTCATCGGACCAGACATGGAGCCGCACGCGTTTGCGTACCTCGACGATATCGTCGTAGTAGGACGCACCCTCCAAGAACATCTGGATAACCTACGAGAGGTGTTCCGGAGGCTTCGGAACGCGAACTTGCGCCTGAATAAGGCCAAGTGCAGCTTCTTCCAAAAGAGCATCATTTACCTGGGGCACCAGGTCAGCGAAGGTGGAATCCACACCGATCCCAGCAAGATCGCCGCGATAAAAGAACTCCAGCCGCCAACGACTGTCAGGGAGTTACGGAGATGCTTAGGCATCGCTTCCTGGTACCGGAGATTTGTGCCGAACTTCGCCACTCTGGTACAACCCATGTCGTCGTTGTTAAAGAAGGGCCAGCGATGGGTTTGGAGTGAGGAACAACAGCTAGCGTTCGAGGCTTTAAAGACGAGTCTCACGCAAGCACCAGTTTTAGCCTGCCCGGACTTCGCTGAGCGTTTCACACTCCAGACAGATGCGAGCGACATCGGACTAGGAGCAGTGCTGACACAACAGATCCAGGGAACAGAACGCGTCATCGCATACGCAAGCCGACGCCTCTGCCTGGCCATTGTGTGGGCGATAAGGAAGCTGCGATGTTACTTGGAAGGTTACGAGTTCGACGTAGTCACGGACCACCTGGCGTTAAAATGGTTGAACAGTATCGAGAACCCTACTGGAAGGATTGCGCGCTGGGCGTTAGAGCTACAACAGTTCCGCTTCAACGTGCATTACCGCCGCGGGGACCAAAACATCGTAGCCGACGCTTTGTCCAGACAGCCCTTGGAGACTCTACAACAGGTCACTCAGGAGAGCCCACCCTGTGCGTGGACAACCCGGATGCTGGAGTTAACCAAGAGGGAACCCGAGAAATATCCAGAATACCTGAGGGAGAACGACCAGCTCTATCGACGAGGAGGTTTTCGCCCGGACGACGAAGATTACACACCTTGGAAGTTGTGCGTGCCGAAACCACAACGCCAACGGGTGTTGCAGGAATGCCACGACCAGCCCACAGCCGGACATCAGGGGGTACGGAAAACCCTAAATCGGATTCGCCAGCGATATTTCTGGCCAGGCCTCTTCCGGGACGTAGCACGTTACGTACGGAAGTGCGAGACTTGCCAGAAATTTAAGATTAGTCAACTGAAACCTCCGGAACGGATGCCCGAAGAGGAGGAGCGACATCTGCTGGACGTGTTCAAGATCGTCGCCGAGAATACGCAGCAAGCAAGCACAGGACAAGGAAAACATTTCAACGTACGCCGCCGAGAATGGAAGCCGGCCATCGGCGACTTCGTACTGCTGAGACAACACCATTTGTCGAAGGCAACCGATGGATTCGCCGCCAAGTTGGCACCCCGCTACGACGGACCTTACCGGGTTGTGAGTTACATCGCACCCGCGATTCTACGCCTCCAAGACGTCGGAAAGAATAAGAGACGCCGTGCTGGAGTGCTTTCCACGGAGAGGGATCGACCAACGAAGGTTAACGGGTACCGGGTGGGGTAGGCTTCCACTAAACTTCTAAGTATAGCCCTGACGTACATGTAGTTATAAGTTATCAGTAGAGTTTCACGTTTCGCACCATTAGGGCCCGATCGGAGAATATAGTTTGGTTTACGGCACGCGTCCACCTTATTCCCCGGTGAAGTCGGGGGGGGGGGGGGGGGTGACGCCGCATGAAGCGACGCCACATTTATAATTTAAGTTAACCTACATGAAATAAAAATAAGATATCTTTAAGCCCGGCATACCCCGTAGTTATTTAAATACAGAAGCATAGGCATAAGCAAAGGCAGGGACGTGGACAGAACATGCGAAACAAGGCAAGAAACATAAGAAACCCCCAGTCACTCGGCACCCATGCCTAGTAACAGTGTCTCGGTACTCATAGCGCGCGCACACACAAGTAACGGTGCCTCGGTACCCAGAGCTCACGCGTTTAGGCAAGCAGCCGTCGAACGAGCGAGTTAAAGGTAGACGATAGTTTAAATACTCGTTATAATGATCAGTTTATTGAATGTTAATTACAAATAGTCGTGAATCACTGCTCGAGTTATTAAAAATGATCGGGTTACTAAATGGTCCCGCTTATTTCGTGTGGTTCTGCGCATGTTCCAAATGCAACTGAAGTGCGTCGCAAAATCTTCTTCGTACTCGACGCCGAAATCTTCATTCAGCGTCGCCTACAACGCCTCGCTATAACGGTCCTTTCCAAACTACAAAATGCAACTGACCAATCACATCATGCGTGATGGCTGATGCAACATCACAATTATTGTGAAATTCATTCTTAGAACTTTCGAGAGCATGTACGCTCAAAGTGTGCGTGTCAACATGTGAATTAAATCTTGATTTGATTAAAAGTTCAAAAAATAATATGTCTTTATTCTTTCGGTTGTGGTTTTTGACTAATTTTATACAAAAAAGAGTTTATCATAAGAAAGCTGCTGTTGTTGAGAGCCGCCGCCGTCGCTGCCGCTGCCGCTGTTGTCGCTGCCGCTGTTATCGCTGCCGCTTCCGCTGTTGTCGCTGGTGCAGTCGGGTTCCTGCAGTTGGCCGCGGCTTGGAATTTGCTGACCAAGCGCACGTGGCGGATGTTTAGGCTACGCTGGCCAGTAGTCCCACGGTTTTGGGAATGCTGACCAAGTGCACGTTGCTTATGTAACCTTGCCCCGTGAGAGCCGGTTGCGCTTCTTGTTGTTGTGCAGCAAAAGTGTTGTTAACTCCTCCCCCCTTTAAACGCGGACGTCCTCGGTCGCGATGTATAACCTCTTTTTGTGTTGTGGTTGGCTTAGGGTCTTCTTTAGGGGCTGCTGTTTCTTCGTTGGTCACCTTGAGGGTTACCTGGCGACTTTTCCTTCTGATTATGAATCGTGCTAGCAGAACTATAAGTGTTGCTGACATTGTGAGGTTGGCTGTTATGCTGATGTTGTGACTTCCGTTCAATCCTTTCAGCTTCCTTGTATTGTTTATATTGACTTCCTTTAACATTTGTAGAGATAATACTTCATCTACTTTTGTTTTTTCTGCCATATAGATATAGGTGTCATCTCCAACTCTTATAGTTGCATTTTCAAACTGTATGAGGAACGTCCCCTTCAGGCCCATCTTTTCCATGTCTATTTCGATTGTTTCACGAAGTCGTTTAACAGGAGCGTGCCGGTGAACAGCTCTTCATGGTTAGGTACGTGTTGGCTATTTATTATTTTACATTGTGGTATTTGGTTTTTTAACAAGTGAGTGATACATTTATCGTCGATTAAATCTACTAAATTATTTCTATTACAAATTATCTTGTCATTGTGTGTTTCGCATGGTTCTTTCATTCCTAGAATTTGCTGATTGCATCTTACTATATTTTCGAATTTTATATCGTTTATTATATCTCCTACTCTTACAGTTTTTAGTAACATTGGGACACATAACTTATTTGCAATTAATGGGATATTGATCATATATAGAATGTTTTTATTGCTAGTCGCTATTTTTATTTTAGAGAATTATAATAATTCTTCTGGGTTTATAAATAGTATATCTTCTGTTTCTCGGATATTAGTAATTTTCTTTATTTCTACCTCTGACAGAATTAATGAGTTTATGGTATTAGTTTTCGCCCAGTCTATTGCGTAAATTAGGTTATTTAGTTCTTTTTTAAAGGCGTGGATCTTATATTTTAGTGTGGTGATTTTTTGGTTTTTGAATTCTGGGTTATCTTTTCCTGTTATTATGATTGTGTTTGTTATTTGAGTGATTTTTGGTTTGGTCTGTCGTTTAATACTCTGTTTATTACAATCTGTTTGTTATTGTTTTCTAATTGTTCATTTATTGTGTTTGTAATTATTTCGTGATCATTATGGTCCGGCGTGACGGCCAACCATTTTCAAGCTGTACCCAAGATTTCTATTGACCTTGTTTTCCTTTGGAATGGCCTCAGCTTTATAAGGTTTGCCTCTGCTTTTGAGAGTTCGAAAGCGAGGAATGGGTATAATATATTAGTTGTTTCTATTTCGTTAACCTGGTTTGGTATGTTATGGAACGCTGTTTCATATTCTTCCACGTCAAACACATGAATGATCTTGAATGTGCCGTTTTGAATTGCTGCGATGCCTGTCTTGATGGGTATCAGCTGTGAGTGTGAATAGTCTAGTATGGTCGTGATGCCAAAACATGTTGGCAAGAAAAGTAACCTGGAAGAATATCACGTTTTTATATTATTTTTATGAACCACTTTTCCTGAACGAGTTTTAATTGTTGTGTTTCTGTCTTCTGCAACTATTTCATTTCTGTATTTAGACGACAATTTGGAACCTAACCTTTTATCGATCCTAATATAGACTACGTCGCCTTCGTTGTATGACTTTATAAAAGATTTCTTTTTATTATGGTAAAGAATAGTTTCTTCCTGTTTATTTTTCAATTTTTGAATGACCTCTTTGCGGTGGTGTCGTATAGACAAATGCTTTTAGCTGTTCTTGCAGCAAAAAATTTATGTTGGCGGAGTTGAATGCTTTCTCGTTGTCCATAACGATCAACTTAAGCATACCGAAGGCTATCATTATTTCCATTAACGGGTGTTTCAGGTCTTCTGAGGCTTTTGATTTTAGCATTTTAATTTGGGCGTATTTCGAAAATTTGTCTATGGCTGTGAGTACCAATTGCTTTTGTGTGGTGTAAATGTCTATATGGATAACCTGGCCGGGATAAGTAGGTATGGGAGTTGGTTGCATTTCTCCGTTGTTTGGGTGTCTGTCATACTTGGATAGTTTACAAGTTTCGCATGCCTTCGCTGTTGCCTCAGTTTTTTTCCGGAGGCTTGGGAAGAAGAACTTGCTTATTATTTGTAATTTGTTTTCCTCTGCGTTCCTATGTGCCCTCATGTGTTCTTTCGCTACTATGTCGTCCTGTTCGTCTTTCTCAGTTATGTCTCTCACCTGTTTTTGTGTGTACCTGACCTTATACCCACTTAAATGAATCGGATAGATGTTCTGTATTTTTCTCATGATTCTTTCTGCGGTAAATAAACCATTTATAACTTTTGGGTATAATCGATCCTTTAGGATCCGAATTAGCTCTTCTTCTGAATACTCTTTCCTCTGACGATATGTCGATGGTAAGTGGGGAATGGTAAGCAGAATTCATCAGACTCCTCCTCTGAGGTTAACAGTAGTAACTGGTTTTTGAAAACGTTGATCGGTACATCTTCTACTGGGATCAAGTTATGGGAAGAGCTCTGATCGCTGTGAATTGTGGCTGTTGTGGAATTCACTTGCGTCCCTACTGGAATTCTAGACAGGGCGTCTGCCACCACATTGGAGGTGCCCGGTTTGTATCTAAGCTCGTGGTTGTACTCTTCTAGGCGGTTCTTCCAGCGTTTCAGTTTCGCATTGTTATTTTTTGCGCTCAGGGCAAAGGTTAAAGGTTGATGGTCGGTGTATATCACCACCTTGGTAGTACCGTACAGGTACATACGCAAACTCTGAAGAGCCTATACTATTGCTAACATTTCTTTTTCATTTGCAGCATAGTTTTCTTCGGTTTTCGTTAGAGTGCGGGAAATAAAGGTGATGGGTCGAGAATCTTGTTCAAGGACTGCACCGATAGCGTAGTTTGATGCGTCGGTAGTTAGTTGGAACTAATGTTGGGGTAGGACAGGATGACATCTTGAGATGCTAAAGTTCGTCTTATTTTTCTGAACGCATCTAGTGCTTCTTTATCTAATTCTATTTTAGTTCTGTTAGAGATGTTTTTTGATGCACGTCCGTTTTCGCCTCTAAGTCGCGAATGAATCTTCTATAGTAGCTGGCTAATCCCAGGAATGACCGTAACTCCCTTAAAGTTTTTGGAGCCGGGAAATTTTCAATTGTTTTCACTTTTACGGGATTTGTTTTAACGCCATTCTTAGAAATAGTGAACCCTAGGAAGTCGACTTCTTCTTTGAAGAATTCGCACTTATCTATTTGGACTTTCATGTTGGCCTTACTTAATGTTTCGAATATGGTGCTTAAGTGTGAGGCGTGTTCGGACTCGGACCGACTGAAAACTATGATATCGTCGATATACACGTAGCATATTTTTCCTATGTGGTCTCGTAGAATATCATCCAACGCTCTCTGGAATATTGATGGCGAATTCTTAAGGCCGAAAGGTAGGCGGGTGAACTCGTATTTTCCACCGTCTATTGAAAATGCCGTCTTTTCTATGTCCTTTGGTTTTAAGGGGATCTGATGGAACCCACTTTTTTAGATCTAAAACTGAGAAATATTTGTTGTCGCCTAATTGTGAGATTATTTCTCCGATCTCAGGGATAGGGTACCTATCCGAAATAGTGACAGAGTTCAGTTTTCGATAATCTATGACTATCCTATACTTCCTCTCTCCAGACGCATCGTTTTTTTTTGGGACTATCCATACTGGAGCGTTATATGGTGACCGTGAAGGTCTTACGATGCCATCTAGTAGCAATTGGTTCATTTGTTTTTCGACCTCTGGTCTCAATGAGGCAGGGTATGGGTAATGTTTGCTATACACCGGTAAATCCGATGAAGTTCTTATCTCTCCTTCTACTTGGGTAGTGTATGTTAGTTTTTCGTCGGGTTCAGCGAATAATTTGGCGTGTTTCTTGATTATTGAGTCCATGAGTTCTTTCTGCTTTTTGGTCATATGCTCAGTTCTCACTTTGATATTGTTTACCGCCTGAGTGGGCAGCTGTTTAATTTTTACCCTATAATCCCCGTTTTCGATCAACAGGTCATTTTTAACATCGATGACAGCGTTAAGCTGTTTTAAAGTGTCGTTTCTTATTATACCATGGAATGTTTTGAGAGTGGGGAGCAAAAAAAATCTTATTGGGGTATGATCTTTGTTGAACAGGTGAAGGAAGGTATGGTGGGTGATCTTTGTTTGACCGCCCACAGAGTTTGCATAGAAAGGGTGTTCATTCGACTTAGGGATTGTTACTAGATTTGTTTGTATGTAGTTTTAGTTGGATCCTGTATCTATTAAGAATTTGAAAGTCTTTCCGTCCTTCGTACCACAATTGATGTAAGGTAACGAAGAACTATTTAGTCTAAAAAATTGAGTAGGGCTACATCCACGGACACGGTGGCATACTCCTGTTCATTCTCCTCTGTTAAGACGCTCGTTAACTCCGCTGCCCCTTGCTGTTCGACATACTCGTAATAGGCTTGCTCGGACATTTCCGGTGGGTATGGCATTTCATACTCGGATTCCCTGTCTGATTCTGGCTCTCCAGTGGTAACGTGAAAATGCCTCTGGTATTTAGACACGGGACCAGACTGACCTTGAGGAGGGGGGCGTTTCCCAGCTAATTCGTTATCCTGTGGTCTGTTCATATAGTCGATTTGTTTCGATCGGACAGAGTGATCAACCTCCATGGGTACCGGTTTTGGGTATGGTTTCGGTGCGTATGGTCGGGGAGGTGCTACTTGCTGTTGGCCTTGTGTGGGTAATTGCATTTGGTATGGGATATAGGAGTTTTGTGGCGGTCTATAGGGCTGGGGTGCAGTATTTTGATTAGCACCGGTTGGAGGCATTGAATGTTGGTTTTGTTTTTTTTGTTTTTTTTTTTTTTTGTATTATTTGTTTATGATTTTATTGCTTGAAGACCAGTGGATGGTCTCTTCCTTCTATCCTAGAGGGTCCCTTAGGATTCGCAGGATTGGAATGTGATTGCAGTCTCTTTTGATCGGTTATATTTTTCACAGAGTTATGGCTTATATCGTATTGGATTATTCACCATTTGTTTTACTATGCTTAGGGGAAAAGTGGTGGATATTATCGAATTTATATTGTGTGTTCTTAACTTGTATGCCTTAACGTCTATTCTTTATGGTTCTTTCAGTATCTCTTAACAACTATGCTTACAGGTATAACATAATCCGGCGAATCTGCTACTACTGGCTCTGTAGATTTGTTCCTTTTTGTCCTGCGGCGATGCGGCGAAGCGGCGGTGCGGCAGGTGACTGGGGATCCTTGGTAGCACTAATGTAGTAGCCGTCTGCGAACTGGTACAACAGACGGAGTCGGCGGTAAGAAACGAGACTTGTGAGTTCTCCTTTTAAAGTCAATCGCGCTCACGGTGCTCGGCTCTTGCGAGGTATTATGATCTCGGTACACTGTGTGGCGGTGGGGCACTGGTACTTGGAGCAGAAGGTTCACTGTGTGGCGTTTTGGGGCACTGGTACTTAAACACGATGGCTTGTTCGGATGTTCTCAGGTCCCTGCTCGGGCGTCAATTAAATCTTGATTTGATAAAAAGTTCAAAAAATAATATGTCTTTATTCTTTCGGTTGTGGTTTTTGACTAATTTTATACAAAAAGAGTTTATCATAAGAAAGCTGCTGTTGTTGAGAGCCGCCGCCGTCGCTGCCGCTTCCGCTGTTGTCGCTGGTGCAGTCGGGTTCCTGCAGTTGGCCGCGGCTTGGAATTTGCTGACCAAGCGCACGTGGCGGATGTTTAGGCTACGCTGGCCCGTAGTCCCACGGTTTTGGGAATGCTGACCAAGTGCACGTTGTTTATGTAACCTTGCCCCGTGAGAGCCGGTTGCGCTTCTTGTTGTTGTGCAGCAAAAGTGTTGTTAACTTGTGCATAGGCTTATTTTACAATGTGTGTATATTACCTATAACATGTGGACTGGTGAGTTCTTGTTGCTGAGGCCCTTGATGCCGTTGTCATTCAGCGGGATGGCGACGGTGCTCTAGTAGAAGTGGGGAAAGTGCTATGGTAACTTCTCCCCCCCCGAGACTGAAGAGAGGGCCATATCGAAGGAATGGTTCTCTCTGATATGACGAAAGTAACAGCAGGAAGGAAGATCGTCCTTCTCTTAGTACAGAAAAGGGAGTTTCTAAGTGTTCCATATTTGAAATTCCGTGTTTATATCTTCCAAGATTGGTCTGTCCAAGTTAAAATTGCTTCGTGACAGATTGGTGATAATGTTTGGAAACTCCGGGACCGTAATGTAATGATGATCAGTGCCTGAAAGTGGAGATTATATGTTTGCTTGGTCTATTCTATTACAGGGTTCAGTGAAATAAGGTGTTTGTGTGTTCTTACTAGCTACATAGTTGGGTGCTATAATGAATTGAGTGTTGTAAGGGAATTAGTGCAGTTAATTGATAAATGTCTGATGTTAATATTGGTATTAATAATAAATATAATATCTTTGTCTTGCCTTATTGCCTTCAAGGTTAATATTCTATATACATTTCCTTCGTTGTTTATTACAAAATTTTGCTTTTGCATGATATTCATTATTTTATGAATCTCTTCGTTATTAAAATGGAATTGGTTCTGTGTATTAGTTTGCAGATCTTCTGAATCTTGTTTCAATATTTTTAAATTTTCTTGTATCTCTTTCTCGTCTGTCGCGTCCAAGTTGCCTGTTCAAACCTTTTTGTGTTATTATTAGATTTTAGTTTTTTTTTTTATATGATATTGGGTATCCAATCGTTCTTTTCCCTAATTGTGTTTTAATCTTTGACTTGTGTATTTTTTGTCTTTTGTGGGTAGTGAATGTGGGGTCCCCATCGGTAAGTACAGTTTTTTTTAGAAAATCTGAGGGTGAATTTGTTTCGCCTATTTTCTTTTCGAAATACTACATCTTGCGTCTCTACCTGTATGGGGTCTTTTCTTTCCTTATTCAATTTTTCAATGTTAAGCTCTTTATTCTGTTGTACTAATTCTTTTACTTTAGGGTAAATAGTTCTCTGAAAATTGTTAAGTTTTTGCAGATAATCGTGTTCGTCACTAAATTGAACAGATTGTTGAAACACGTGTGTACGACCCGCAAATAGCTCATAGGGGGTTAATTTTGTTGTCGAATGAATTCCGTTATTATAAGTAATAAATGCTTCAGCTAGGACTTCCTCATGATCTATCTCTAATTTCTTTCTTTTCTTTTCTTCCACAATGATACGATATACTTCAGTTATCGTAGAATGCAGTCTTTCAACTGGAGAATTACTAGAAGATTGTTGGAAAGATGTAACATGACGTTCTATATTATATTGCCGACAGAAATCTTTGAAAAGGTTTGAATTATATTCAGCACCCTGATCGTGCACAATCTTCTTGGGTATACCATAGGCTACAATAAAGCGCCTAATAGTACCTACTACATTGACTGCGTCTCTTGTAGGAATTGTGTACCCACAAGCGAATCTCAAAAATCTCGATAATTGTAACACAACCATTAATTGTGTATAAATCAGTGTAGTCTAAGGGCGAGGTTTCTGTTAGTTGGAATTTAACCTTAGGAGGGTGCCGATTATATTTTAATGTGTGACAAATATCACAATTTTTAATGGTGTGGGAAATTTTTGTTTTCATGTTCGGGAAATAAAACTGTCTTTTTAAGTGGGCTACAGTTTCGTCAATACCTCTATGGTTGTTACTTATATGATAGTTCTCTATTTGAAATTCTTGGTCTTTTGCTTCTAATAGGTCCGTTAAAAAGTCAGTGCATCTTAAAACTTTGTATATCTTACTGTTTGCAAAGAATTTTTTATAGCTATCCTGAATTTTAAAAAAAAATGTTGTCGGGTGCGAAGACCGCGGTGGTTTTGTTGGGTTGTAGGTATTTCTTCAAAATTTGAGTTATTTTTTCTTCGTTGAAATCTAGTTCGCAAATTGTATGTCTTCTTTTTCGTTTAAATATGACTTCAGTTATACTCTCTGTCGGGTGACCATACTTAAATACTAACTGATAGTTGAAGTCGTTTACAGGTTTCGAAATATAGATGTGGTCATCTAAATGTTCAAAAGCCGAGTGCATTGTGTCTCCACACGTTCCTTCTACTGAGTTACTATCATTCATGTTAACGTCGACCACTACTCTGCTTAATGCATCCGCCACCAAATTCTGAGAACCTTTCTTATACAAAACTTCGTAGTCGTATTCTAACAGTTGCATTCTCCATCTTACTATTTTAGATGTTGGTTCCTTAAAACTCATAAGCCATGTCAGTGGCTTGTGGTTTGTAATTATTACAAAGTTTCTCCCAAATAAGTAAGGGCGGAAATATTTAACTGCCCATATTATTGCTAACATTTCTTTCTCAAAAGTGGCATAATTACGTTCTATATCAGACAATGTTCTACTCTAGCAAAACAGACTGGTTTGTCCGAACCCAATGGGCCTTGCGTCGTTAAAATAAATCCCTTAGAAAAATCTGGGTATTGGAGTAGGGGATCGTTGCAAAGAAGCGTCTTGCATTTCTCGAAGGTATCGACATATTCTTGATCTATTGTATCTGATTTTCGGTCTCCTTTCAATTGAGCTGAAAGTGGTTTAATAATTCTGGCCATATCTTTGATAAATTTTCTATTATAGCCGAGTAGTCCTAAGAAGGATTTAATTTCTCGTTTAGAGCGTGGCAAAGGGAATTTCTTAATAGCGACTATTTTGTCTGGGTTGGGTTTAATGCCCTGGTTTGTGACAATGTGTCCTAAGAATTCTGTTTCCTTCCTTAAAAATTTTGATTTTTGAGAATTTAACTTCAGTTTAGCTTTATCTATTTTGGAGAATATTTCTTTTAGGTCTGAAATATGTTGTTGAAGGGAACCAGAAAAATTATATCGTCGAGGTAAGCCAAACAACATCTTCCTCTTAGGTCACCTAAAACGTTGTTCATAACCCTTTGAAACGTTGCTGGGGCATTTGTCAATCCGAATGGCATTCTGACAAATTCGTAGTGTCCGTCCATTGCCGTAAAGGCTGTTTTTGGAATGTCCTTTGGTTCCATCTGTATCTGATGGTAGCCACTAGCCAAGTCTAGTGTCGAAAAATATCTAGCTCTCCCTATTTTATCAAGTATCTCATTTATATTAGGTATGGGGTATCTATCTTTAATGGTCTTTTCATTTAATTTCCTGTAGTTAATCACTAATCTCCATTTTTGTTCCCCTATTTCCGATTTCTTCGGAACCAACCAAACAGGTGAGCTCCATGGCGAGTGACTTTCCCTAATGATCCTTTGGGATAACATATTTTGGATTTGGTCACTTATTTCTTGTTGTTCCTGATAAGAGTATCTAAAAGGTTTACTATACAGGGGTATATCGTCTGTAGTTTCTATTCTGTGCTTATTTGTATTTGAAAACGTCAATGTGTCAGATGGGTCATGGAAAAGGAAAGGAAATTGAAAACATAGCTGTTTTAGAGGCCTTATCTCTTCATCTACAAGATGTTCTGTGTTCACTCGTTTGTGGAAATTATTATCGTTTTTCATATCGATCGGAGGATCTTCGTCACTCCAATGAAAATTCAATTCTATAAAATCATCTTGAATGAATTGAGTTGCGTCTAATGGTGTTTCTAAACAAATTGTCTGGTCTTGGTTGGAGTAGTTAACTACTTCCATCCATGCAGTGCCTTCGTCGGCTGTATACAACCCTTCGGGAATATAATCTTCTTCCGCTAACTCTACAGAGTTGAGAACGAATGGTCCCTGTTCACAGTTAACTGGTATCTGGACCATTCTCCCCGATTTAGCTTCGATATTAAAAATATCAGTTGTTCTATTTTGCTCTATCTGAATAGGAATAGTTACAGTAGACGTTTGCAAGATTAAGCTTTTGAAATTGATATTTGCTTTTATGGTAGACAAAATGTCAAGACCTATTAGTCCATCAAAGTAATTATGAAATTTAAGTAACAACAACACAAATGTGCCTTTTATGTTGAACTCAGAAAATGCTGGATAAGTGACCTTTTCTGTGATTTGTATTTCCTTTAATACTGTTTTAATTACTGTTTTTGTAGTAAACATCTCTCTATGTGACGGTGAAACAAATTTAGGGTCGATAAAGGAGTTAGATGCTCCCGTATCAATTAGAAAACGCAGTTTTCTGCCGAATGGCGAATTAATCAGAATGAAGGGTAAGGTCGATCCATGTTTGTCTTTATAATTTTTTAAGTACCCTGTCTGTCCCCTGAGGCTGGTCTTTGAAAATTTTCAGTTTCCTCCAAATTGTGAAGTGCCGGTTGCTCTGATGAAGCTTCTAGGTTGTTAAACCTACTTGTATTGGTTTGGCGTGAGAACTTATCAGATTGGCCGCCTCTATATTGGCGAGAAGTCGCCTCTGTTGGCTCTGGTTTAGGCGGCATAATGGCCCTAGAGAAATTATTTTGCCTACTGGTCTGGCTATTCGAACCATAACCTCTTCCATAACTGTTTCCAGTTGAATAGAGAAGAGCTCTATGCTGTCCTCTATTTTGCTGGTAGTTTTAGTCTCGGCTATTATGATGAGGCTCCGGGTACCGACGCCTTTATCGTAAATATTCATCCTTCTCCCGAATAGCTATGTCAAAGGCTTCGTCCAACGTTGTTGATCTCGAGGCTTTGACTGTGTTCCGGAGAGATGGATTTAGGCCTTTAATAAAAGTCAAACACAGGGAAACATAAAAATTCTTTTTTTTCTGAAATTGCTGACGTTGGTAGCTCCCTTGAGTCTGCTAGGCATGACAATGCACGATTCAGGTCGAGAATGGTGTCGTACAGGTTTGATATAGAAAGTCTCTTAAAGGGAACCTCATGCAACTTCTCAATTATAAATAATTCGTCTCTATTATCAAGGAGCTTCCTGGTCAAATTTCTCTTAATGTCATCCCAATTCAATGGGGTATCTAACCTGTCCAGTAACTCGCTAGCCTTGCCTTCTATCTTGTTCCTTATTGCCCTTAAGAACATTCTTGGAGTTTCGTCTGTACCTCGAAAAATTAATAAAATTTCCCCTACACTTTCCATAAATCTTTTAAGGGCATACGGATTGCCATCATAAGTTGGAAGGTATTTAATAACGCCAGGGAGTCCTGCAGCCATTTCTAACGTGCTGGACGCCGACAGGTTAGGAGGAGAGGTGTTCATTATTGATGTTGTGGGTGGATCTACAGGGGCAGTTCCGATTGTAGTAGTTCTTGTCAAAGTTGAGAACGCCGATTTCGTTCCGTCGGACAATTGTCTTGACATTTAGTAACGACTTCCTCTTACTTTTAGGCTATTACTCTAACTTTTTAACTTTTAGTGTTGTATGTATTGTGGGTGGGTACTTAATTTTTTAATTCCTTATATTGTGTGTGTAGGTTACTTATAATTATCTTAATGGTAGAGTGTAGTGTAAGAAATTTTATGTACGTTGTGTGTGTTCAGGATCAATATCTGTAATTAAAAAAAAATTAATGTGTTTGTTTTGGAAAGTATTTCAACGGATATTATAATGCAATTGCAGTGTTACTATACGCTTTATGTGTTGTTGTTCGTGTGTTTTTATTTTATATTATTTTAATTAATTCTTCCAGTGCATAACATAATAAACCTTCATGATGAGCGAACAACCTTACATATCAGCAATAAAACAATATTATTATATTTGACTCTGTGAAGGCAGTCAATCGCCACAACGACTGAGAGATTACAACACAGTTATCAAACGGCCGATAGTCGTCTCGCACAACACCAGTGTGAATATGTATGACTAAAGTGATCGCGTCGATCTTGACAGTACTCCCCCTCTCTGATTCAGATAATGAAACAGCTATTCCTATTAAGGCTCCGTCGCGTATCAGTGACCTGTTCGAACATACTTGTTCGCGTCCAACTTAACGGAAGCTTTCCCAACTGCTTATACTCAATCTACCTATACATGTTGTAAGCACTTGCTCTGTGATTTCGTCGCACAATAGCGACTTGTTCGGGTCCAACTTTAGAGACCATTTGTACTTGACAACACACTACTACAACTTTCCACTATTTTGTGCAGCCACGTAATTTGGCCCGTTCATGTATTTTTGTATGTATGTAATTTGGTTCTCTGCAGTGCTTCTTATTTAGAGCGGCATCTGCTAATATTATGTTTTCTGTGAAATTTTTTGTTTATCTTTCTTTAAATTTCACAGTGCTTCTTATTTAGAGTGGCATCTGTTATTATTATATGTTAAATGTGTAATGTGTTTAATATGTAAAACTTATTTTTATTTTTCACAGTTGTGTACACTTGCATTGCTTATTACATCGAAAATCGTTAGGGACTTCGTAGGTTTGTCACTCCAGAAATATGCTGCTCAAGCTTCTGGTGTTCGACTGCGCCAGTTAAAGGTAGACGGTAGTTTAAATACTCGTTATATTGATCAGTTTATTGAATGTTAATTACAAATAGTCGTGAATCAATGGTCGAGTTATTAAAAATGATCGCGTTACTAATGGTCCCGCTTTTTTTTTTTTTTTTTTTTTTTTAAAAAAAAAAATTTAATTTTTTTTTTTCAAAAAATATTTTGGGGGGTACACGCCTTTTTATTATCGTTTTTTTTAAAAAAAAAAAAAAAAAAATAAATTTTTTTTTGTGGGGAGGTGGATGAAAAAAATAATTTTTTGTTAAATTCTTTTTTATTTCTTTAGAGAGTATGTATGCTCAATGAATTTTTTTCACAATGTGTGCATATTCCCTATAACATGTGGATGGTGAGTTGTTGTTGTTGAGGCCCTTGATGCCGTTGTCGTTCAGCGGGATGGCAACGGTGCTCTAGCAGAAGTGGGAAAAGTGTTATGGTAACTCGCGCACAAAGCAACGGTGCCTCGGTACCCAGAGTTCGCGCACACACAAAGTAACGGTGCCTCGGTACCCAGAGCTCGTGCACAGACAGCACAAGGCAACGGCTTCGCAACAAGTTGTGGGCAGCGACGCCGGACCATCAGCGATGTCGCTAGCAGAGCCGCAGCAGCCAGGTAAGATCGGTCGAAGGCAGCGGCGACAGACAAGCAGCGGCGACAGGCAAGCAGCGGTGACAGGCAAGTAGCGGCGACATGTGCGCAGCAGCGAAAAGGCAAGTCGCGAAATTAGACCAAGGGCAATCGATCTCGAGCTGCCAGCGAAGTAGGCAGCAAAGTGCTCCTTAAAAATAATACAAGTGAAACAAAATAGTAGAAGTGCAAAGTCCTGAAAACAAAAGGATGAATCCTGTCGCAGGAGAATCGAGGTGAGCGGTAGTAAAAAAATAAAACAATGAAAGTGCAGATTTGGAGCTAAGGTAATGGTGCGAAGTAGGTAGGGACTAATTAGAATAAGGACCAGTGCTTAGAAATCAAAGAAAACCCAGTGAACAAAACCATGTTAAATATTTAAACGAAACTCCCCTACAGTGATTATTTAAAACAAGATACCCGGTATTTCATTCCCCCCCTCTAGAGTGGACAAAAGTGTCGTGCCCGTGTGGGTGCCGGTGTGAGTGTGTATTAGCAGAGCCGCGCTTTCTGGCATGCCGGTGCTCCGCTGGCCAGTAGGCGATTCTGCGCGAACACACGCATGGTTCGGGTCGAGAGTGAACGTCAGTTGGCGAGTGGGTGCGTGAGCGTGTACTTCAATAAGTTGCGGCGTGGTGGAATACACCATCGAGCGGTTTATGGGAGTGCAGGCGAGAGTACCTGCGGCCACGGGCGTTCTGTACGACCAACGATCGACCGTGGGAGGCGTCGTGAGCGAGTGATAGCGGGCAAGCGAGGTGCGAAGGGCGTGATCTTTACCCAGTTGCGGATGGTGGAATACACCAACGGGCGACTTGGGGAATGCAAGCGAAAAGCACCCGCGGCCACGTGCGTTCCTCGCGATAGGCCGCCAGACCGGCACGCGTGACACGCGACACGTGCCCGTGAGCCTCGAAAGGACCGCGTGGTGCCGGGGACCAACACCACGTGGTTAGCAAACGAGCCCACGTACATGATGTGGGCCATGCCCACCGCCTATACCCTGTAAACGACCCATTGAGGTATGACCTGCTAATAACCCCTCTTACTAAAGTCATGGGAAGTCCCAGTATTTATAAATTTTCTGTAAAGACCCTGGCTAGACTGAGATATGTACCCCAGCCTGAGAAAACATCCTTACAATAGACTGATAATTCCGATGACGGCGGAATATATGAACAGGTTATAAAACAGAAAAATCCGGGAAAGTGTAATTTTACACAAATAAATGTAATGCAATGTTGAACTTCCGGTTGAAACAGTTCCGATGATATGGCGGAGTTTACTGCAATCAGAACTCCCCCACCACGTCGGCCAGGTCGATTAAGCCTGTAGGTTGTATACTTACTTGGTAAAACTTCGGTGCTTAAAATCTCCGGTTTTAACCAAGTTTCAGTAAACACTAAAACATGGGAGGTAAAAGAAAGGCTGATTAGAAAAATAGCACTTAGTTCTTTGCGTTTTGTTGTTGAGTCGACGTTTCTGGGATTAGCAGTGAAAGAACAATCGGTTTCCGATTCTTTTTATTCTTCGCCTCAAACTCTTTAACCATTAAATGTTCTGGCCAAAATGATGGAGAACATATAATGGCTATCAGTTCTGCCGGGACACTAATTATACCCGCTACTCGAAGAGTATAAGGGTATTATAACTTTGTGCCAACCGAAAATGTTTGTAACAGGCAGAAGGAGACATCTCCGACCCCATAAAGTATATATATTCTGAATCAGCATGAACAGCATGTCCGTCTGTCCGTCTGTCCGTCTGTCTGTCTGTCCGTCCGTGTGAAAACCTAGATCTCAGCTATTATAAGAGCTAGAGCTACCAAATTTGGGGACAATATGTGTTAATTCTGCACGCAGATCAAGTTTATTTTGGATTTTCGCAACGCCTCCATCCGCCCCCACAAATCGAAAAAAAGTCGATTGTAGCTGCAAATATAGCTCTACAGCAATCAATGCGGGCGTGTTGGCAAAGTTTCAATAAGATCGGCCGATAAATAAGGAAGATATTCAAGAAATAGTATTGCACTGTGGCCATGTGCTTATGTCGGTTTTTCCTAATGTCAGAACCCGAGTTCAACTCCAGCAGCAGACAACTTTTTTTAATTATGTGGCAACCTTTTTTTTTTAATTATGTGGCAACTTTTTTTTTAATGATGTGCACCGAAAATATTCATAGTGCAATTTTATTGGTCATTGCGTTAGAAATGCAGTGGTCGAGTGGTGATGGTAGTTGACTGTTAAGCGAGAGGTCTGGAGTTCAACTCCTGGGTGCCGCGGCGAATTATATTTATTTTTTTTTGTATCTTATATATTTTTTTATTTTATAGTGTGTTGCAAAATTCAAAATAAATTTTTAGTATATTTAGAGACACTTAGAATCGAAAGAGACATTGAGCAGCAACACAAAAAACAAACGACAAATCTAATTAGATATGTTGAGATGTATTGTGAGGCAGCATATATGTATGTATAGGCGTCTCTTTCCCACATGCATAATTTATAATTGCAAAGTAATAAAAGCAAAGGGCAACATCCAATAAAAATCGAGTGGAACCCGCATAGGCAAAACAAATTAGAGACGGAAAGAAATAAAAAGCGAGAACGCATTGTTCACATTTGGCACGTGTTTTTCCGAAGAATTGTAGCGGGTATATCACAGTCGAGTCAGCTCGACTGTAGCCTTTCCGACTTGTTTTAAAGTACGATATGTCCCTCTCATATGAGAATTTAAATTTTTCCACTTTTAACTCGACAGCTTGTATTTTAGCTTGAATATAAGCCGCTATATCTTGAGATGTAAGATCAGGGGCAACCCGGAAACGAATAGTTGTTTCCTTAGTGGAACTCCTAAAACCTTTTTAGGCTCCACGGGTATTACCCCTATCGGATAGTTCATAACCGGTAGTCCGGTACAGGCAAAGAATCCACAGCGGACACATCGGAAAATTTGTGTGACACCATTTGCACACACACCATAGGAGTAGTGAACGACATCACCGGCTGAGTCACAGGAGTGCATGGCTGTTCAATGAGAAGGGGCGGAATGACAGCAGGCAAAGACTTTGCTACGTGAGCAGATTTCTTACGCTTGAGCGACTCATTTAATAGCTTTAAACTATTAAACAAGTTGTCCAACGCTGAGAACTGATCGGCAAGTTGCAACGAGAATGCAACAACAACAGACGAAAAAGAAGAGCACAATAAAAACAATTATAATTTTAAAGACAAACGTTGATTGTTTGCAGTTATAAAATAAAAAGCGGGGAGTAGAAAAAAACGCGTCCGTTCACTTGGAAGAGAAAAGTTATTTGAATCCTTAAGTTCTCGGTTGATCACTTGTCGTAGGAAAAGTCAACAACTGTTTTACTCAATGAAGGAGCTGTATTTGTTTGAATAAGTTTACCGTAACTGATGACATCTCTAAGGTTTCTTGTACAACTAATAAATTTTTCGGAATATGACAAAAACATATCGCAAAATATCTTATTACAATGGTATAGCATCCACAAAATTTTTTTGCAGTACGTTGCATGTGTGAACTTACCAACATACATGCACAATCACATGCTGGCAGGTGTGAACAGGGTAAATGAACTGAACACCATTTTAAATGAAGTACGTAAAATAATGGAAAAAAGAGGGTTTCCACTTGATAACTTGGCATCTAGGCATTAACCATGATTATAACCATTACGATGATCAAAATGTGTTTTTACAATACTACCACGAACGTGTGATTAGTTAGAAAGGCCATGTCGCAGATAAAGATAAAAATTAAAAAAAAATATGACTTTTCCAGCAGTTTTGTATTTCTGCTTAACACGCGCCTAGCAGGCGGTTCTCTACTCTCCAAATTATGTTCTTATTGCATGTAGAGTCGATTTTTGAGAAAAAGAAATTGGTATAGTTACTTTTATACCCGCTACTCGTGGAGTAGAAGGGTATTATTGCTTTGTGCCAACCGAAAATGTTTGTAACAGGCAAAAGAAGACATATCCGACCCCAGCTGCCAAATTTGCAGAATTTAATTGTGGCAAAGGCATGAAAAAAAAATTTTAAAAAACAAGTCGGAAAGGCTACAGTCGAGCGAACTCGACTGTGATATACCCGCTACAATTCTTCGGAAAAACACGTGCCAAATGTGAACAATGCGTTCTCGCTTTTTATTTCTTTCCGTCTCTAATTTGTTTTGCCTATGCGGGTTCCACTCGATTTTTATTGGATGTTGCCCTTTGCTTTTATTACTTTGCAGTTATAAATTATGCATGTGGGAAAGAGACGCCTATACATACATATATGCTGCCTCACAATACATCTCAACATATCTAATTAGATTTGTCGTTTGTTTTTTGTGTTGCTGCTCAATGTCTCTTTCGATTCTAAGTGGCTTTAAATATACTAAAAATTTATTTTGAATTTTGCAACACACTATAAAATAAAAAAAATATAAGATACAAAAAAAATAAATATAATTCGCCGCGGCACCCAGGAGTTGAACTCCGGACTTCTCGCTTAACAGTCAACTACCATCACCAATCGACCACTGCATTTCTAACGCAATGACCAATAAAATTGCACTATGAATATTTTCGGTGCACATCATTAAAAAAAAAGTTGCCACATAATTAAAAAAAAAAAAGGTTGCCACATAATTAAAAAAAGTTGTCTGCTGCTGGAGTTGAACTCGGGTTCTGACATTAGGAAAAACCGACATAAGCACATGGCCACAGTGCAATACTATTTCTTGAATATCTTCCTTATTTATCGGCTGATCTTATTGAAACTTTGCCAACACGCCCGCATGCATTTGCAGCTGCAATCGACTTTATTTTTCGATTTGTGGGGGCGGATGGAGGCGTGGCGAAAATCCAAAATAAACTTGATCAGCTTGCAGAATTAACACATATTGTCCCCAAATTTGGTAGCTCTAGCTCTTGTAATAGCTGAGATCTAGGTTTTCACACGGACGGACAGACAGACAGACGGACATACGGACAGACGGACATGGCTATATCGACTCGGCTGTTCATGCTGATTCAGAATATATATACTTTATGTGGTCGGAGATGTCTCCTTCTGCCTGTTACAAACATTTTCGGTTGGCACAAAGTTATAATACCCTTATACTCTTCGAGTAGCGGGTATAAAAACCGACATAAGCACATGGCCACAGTGCAATACTACTTCTTGAATATCTTCCTTATTTATCGGCCGATCTTTTTGAAACTTTGCCAACACGCCCGCATGGTGGTTTTTATCACATGTGTAAAAAATGATTGCTGTAGAGCTATATTTGCAGCTACAATCGACTTTTTTTCGATTTGTGGGGGCGGATGGAGGCGTGGCGAAAATCCAAAATAAATTTGATCTGCGTGCAGAATTAACACATATTGTTCCCAAATTTGGTAGCTCTAGCTCTTATAATAGCTGAGATCTAGGTTTTCATACGGACAGACAGACAGACATGGCTATATCGATTTGGTTGTTCATGCTGATTCAGAATATATATACTTTATGGGGTCGGAGATGTCTCCTTCTGCCTGTTACAAACATTTTCGGTTGGCACAAAGTTATAATACCCTTATACTCTACGAGTAGCGGGTATAACAAAATTCACAAATTTATGATTATTTTTTCATTCTCTTTCTCTTTCACTTTTCCCCGAGTTTTTGATATTTTATTTTTTATGATTATTGCAGTCCCAAAATGTTTGTCGAATTGCCGTTTATGTCGCATTTCTAGAGATTTATGTAATGTTTACAGTTTGTCCCAAATCAATTTTATACATAAAAACTGAGAGTGTTTTTCGTGCATTCTACTCAATTTTTCACCGATATTCAGCGTGGAAATTTCATTGTTGGAAATCAATTAAAAAGCTTAAAGCTTGCAGCATAGGAGGGCAGCTGGAGCAGCAGGTACCCCAACCGAGGCTGATTTCTGCCATTTGGTGCGTTGTTTGCTGTCGAGCAATCTGCAGTAATCAACGTGTCCATTGGAGTGGGAGTGGTGGGCGTGGCTTTGGGCTGGGGTAGTCTGTGCTGCACTGCATGCTGCCTGTGTTGCTGCACACAGCGCATAGTTGATGTTGTTGTTTTTGGCTATTGCTGACCATTTGTCCGGCCAGACATTGCGTCGCTCGTCTCACTGCGCAGGGCAATGTCGCCGAACCCAGGAGCGAGCGAGCGAGCTAGGCACGTGAGGCGACTCGTCGCTGCTGTCGATGCGACTTAATCAATTATACGATTTAATTGAACTAAAAACGCTTAATAAGCAATAAGAGTACACAATCACACACACTCTCACACACACACACACTCAGACATGCTGTATGAAACTGAATCATTCTGAATCATCATGAACAGCCGAGTCAATATAGCCATGTACGTCAGTCCGTCTATCCATCTGTCTGTCTGTCCGTCCGCATGAAAACCTAGCTCCTAAATTTGGAGACAATATGTTTCCGAGTTCAATCCCAGCAGCAGGCAACTTTTTATACCCGAAAATGTTTGTAACAGGCAGAAGGAGTCATCTCAGACCCCATAAAGTATATATATTCCGTATGAAAACCTAGATCTCAGCTATTATACGAGCTAGAGCTACCAAATTTGGGGACAATATGTGTTAATTCTGCTCGCAGATCAGGTTTATTTTGGATTTTTACCACCTCCATCCTCCCCCATAAATCGAAAACAATCGATTGTAGCTGCAAATATAGCTCTACAGCAATCATTTCTTATACATGTGATAAAAACCACCATGCGGTCGGCCGATAAATAAGGAAGATATTCAAGAAATAGTATTGCCCCGTGGCCATGTTTTATGTCGGTTTTTCCTAATGTTAGTTCCCGAGTTCAACTCGAGCAGCAGGCAACTTTTTCTTAATTATGTGCACCGAAAATATTTATAGTGCAATTTTATCGGCCATTGAGTAAGAAATGCAGTGACCGAGTGGTGATGGTAGTGGACTGTTAAGCGTGAGGCCCAGGGATCATCTCCTATGTTCGATCGACGTTGGCTGACGACTGTGTGATGTGTTATTTTCACTTCTGAAAAATATTTATGTTTAATTTAAATTAATTTGAATAAACGGAAATTGATGGGTAGAAGAAAAATAAGCAATGAAAAACAAAGCAACGCCGCCGCCGCCGCATTGAATATTTATTCTTTTCATGTATTATAATCTAAATGGTCCCATAATGCAACTTTACCGACGTTATTTTCTATTTTAATGCCAGTAAAGTAAATTAATAAAGTAATAATTATGACATTTGTTTTGCAATGTATGTAAAGTACAAAATAAGTTTATGTCGGTTTTATTTTAATGTTAGTTCCTGAGTTCAACTTCAAGTTCGTACATTTTTATACCAGCCCTCTGCTGAATTATAACTTTAAAGTAATAAAAGCAAAGGGCAACATCCAATAAGAATCGAGTGGAACTTGCATAGGCAAAACAAATTAGAGACGGAAAGAAATAAAAACCAAGAACGCATTGTTCACATTTGGCACGTGTTTTTCCGAAGAGTTGTAGCGGGTATATCACAGTCGAGTCCGCTCGACTGTAGCCTTTCCGACTTGTTTCATTTAGCTTCCTATAATCTATTGCTAATCTCCATTTCTTATTATTTGCAGCATGGGGCTTCTTTGGCAAAAGGAAAATTGGTGCGCTCCAAGGTGAGTGACTATATTTAATAATATCCTGATATAAGAGTTTATTCATTTGTCAGGTTAGTGAAGGTCCGGTTCTTTTCTTCTTGATGGAAAAGCTTTGGGAATTTTTGGCAGAGGATTTTTAATGCTGATAATTTCTCAGCGTTTAGGTGGTTTGTACGCAGTTGGGAAAGAATGTCGACCTTGTCTTTTAGTTTGTTACTGCTAACTTGGGATATGGCATTTACTGCGATTTAATCATTTTCTGTGTATTTCTCTAATTGTAGTTCTGTGTCGAGACACAACTTTTGTTTTTCTGGTGAACAATTGATTACTTCCATAAAACTGAAGTTACTTCTAGCTTGATAAAGTCCTCCTGATATAAGAATATCGTCTGAAATTTTTGTAGTGTCGTAGTCTCGTCTAGAATATGAAGCTCTGATCCTTTGTTAATTTCTGAATACATTTTAATATTGAAATGTTGAATTTCTAGTGTTAAGTTTGAAATATTAACAATTGCTTTCAGCTTTTGTAGGATGTCCATTCCAATTAATACATCGAAGAGTGTGGATAGAATAACATAAGAGAACATTTATCGAGTGCGTTCTCTCTTTCCACGATACTCTTTACTCTCACGTACACACAATTTTGTATAAGTGTGACTTTTGTATTTTCAACACGCCACCTCAAATATCACACGGATACAAATTGATTAAAAATGTATTGAAATGAAAAATTACTTTCAGACGAGTGCGTGCGTTTTCTAATGGTTGTATTCTTATTCTTTTCTTTATTCTCTTAGGCTACTTTAATTGAACCAGCATTTGCTGCAAATAATTGGGGGAAACCCAGTAAAACCCAATTATTCAACCAATTAAAAATTTTAATAAGATTCACTTAAATAAACATAGTTATAGTTAGTCTATTAATTGTTTTAGTCAGATTATTTTGGTTTGATTATGGTTATATATATAAACTTTATATAAAAATTAATTTTGCTCATTCAAACTATTTTCATCATTCAAGATTCAGTTAGACCCAGTTGGTCTCGTAGTGCAGTGAATCTGGCAGTTGGTAGTGGCTTTGTCAAAATATCAGCCAATTATAAATCTGTGGATAGATACTTAACACAAATTAGTTTGTTTTCAATTTGTTCTCTGGTAAAATGATATTTGATATCTATGTGCTTAGTTCTCTTGTGGCATGTAGGATTATTAGCTATACTTATACAACCTTGGTTATCCTCGAAAATAACTATTGGACCATTTAATTCTAATTTCATTTCATTTGTTAATGATTTTAGCCATAATGCTTCCCTTACTCCTTCGAATAAGGCCATATATTTAGCTTCGGTAGATGAAGCAGCAACAGATTTTTATTTCATAGTACTCCAGCAGATTGAACAATTTTCAAACATTTTAAATATATACCCTATAGTACTTCTTCTGTCAGTCTCATTTCCGGCCCAATCAGAATCAACATACCCCATAAGAATTTTATTTACTTTCAAATTCCTTTTAAATGATAACATTAAATTGACAGTTTCTTTTAGGTAAATTTGTTTAAGACATTGCCATAATTCTCTGTTATTGTAGTTAGTATATCGACTTAAGATACTTATCGATGTACTTAAATCTGGCCGTGTACATAACATTACGTATATTAAACAACCAATCAAATTCCTACATGGAGCTTCGTATGACTCTTCTACTTGCAAAGCCTCATAATTTATTTTGCTTAAAAGAGGAGTCCCAACTGGATTACAATCTTCCATATTGAATTTTCTTAAAACATTTTTAATATATGCAGATTGATCGAGACAAATTTGATCATATTTTTCTTTCAATTTTTATGCCAATAAAATATCGTATTTCATTTAGATCGGTCATTTGAAACTTATTTAAAAGATATGTTTTAAATTTAGACATTCTTTCGGAATCACTAGTAGAAATTATTATATCGTCAACATATAAAATTACATAAATATTTTTATGTATATCTCCTTCATCTAGAATATGTATACATCTGTCTACTTCTAGACTCCGAAATCCAAAATTTTGTAGTGCACTTTCAAATATCTCAATACACACTTTATTTCCATCATACTGGATTAAACCTTTTGGAATCTTTATATAATTTTCATCTTTGAGTGCTCCATTTAAAAAAGCTGTTTTGACATCCATCTGATGGATCAGTAAATTATATTGATTTGAAAAAGCTAAAAGATAGAAATTCTAGAAATTCGTGTAACTTGTGCAAAAGTCTCATCATAATCCATCATATATTCTTGGGTGAACCCCTGGCTACCAATCTTGCCTGATATTTAAGTAAATTACCATTTTCATCTTGTTTAATACTAAAAACCAACTTTCAATCTACTATGTTTTTATCCTTAGGCATTTGCACTAAGCACCATGTATTATTTACAAAATGAGAATTCAGTTTGTCTTTAATGGCATCCTCCCACAAGGTTCTGTCATCACGAGTTTTAATCTCTTTATATGTATTGGGAATATCATTCATTATCACATTTGGGTATTTATTAGATACTTTTCTAAAAATCTATATGACAACTTTGGTTTTCCTTTAATTCTCTCACTGCGTCTAATTTTTATTTTCTTTTGTTTCATCACCAGTTTCAGCCACTGGATCGGTATTCTCGAGACAAGTGGAATTTTCATTTAGATTTTCATTAGACTTCGAATCCGTAGATTCACAATTTTCCCGCAATGGAAAATTCGACTCTATATTCTCTTCAATTAGAGAATCACAATATTGGTCAAAAACAACATGTTTTTCGACAGTCTTTTTTATTTGAAGTCACAGATTTCTTGTTTATTATCAGACTTCGAATCCTTAGATTCACAATTTTCCTACAATGGAAAATTCGACTCTTCATTCTCTTCAATTAGAGAATCACAATATTGGTCAAAAACATCACCACTACATCTCTAGCTGTCATAAATTTTCTCGAGTTCTCATTCCACAACTTATAGCCATTTGGCTCATATCCGACAAGTATAATATTGATCGATTTCTCGTCAAATTTTCGCTTTCGTACTTTATTTAGTGCCCATACTGTCGAGCCAAATATCTTTAGATATTTCACTACTGGCTTTTTTTTATGCCACATATCAAATGGTGTCTTTCTTATATTTTTTAAAGCTCTACTTGGGGACCTGTTAATTAAATATGTTGCTGTCAAAACAGCTTCACCCAAAAAACTTTTATTTAGTTAGTTAATCATAGAGCGAGCTTTTCAGTGATTGTTCTAATCATCCGCTCTGCAACACCATTTAGTTGTGGGGTATGAAGAACCGTTAAATTAAAGCTGATACCTTTTTCGACACAAAATTCACACATTTCATTAGAGAGATATTCTCAACCATTATCAATACATAGATTATCCATTTTTAAATTGAAATGAGCCTCATTCTTTGCTACAAAATCTTTAAATACAAAGAACACGTCCGATTTATAAGTTATTAAATACGTCATATAATAATGTGTATATTAATCAATAAATTCTACAAAGTAGTTTTTATTATCAATAGTTGAGGGCGTAATCCGAATGAATTACAAATAGTGGGCGATCAATATTTTCAAGAATTTTCTAACACTTATATTTCCCAATCTTTCATGCCACAAGCGATACTCTGCATCATTTGATATTGCAGATGTATATAATTTACTTTTTAAATTAATTTTAACAGTCGGTACATTATACTCACATACTCCTTCAAATATCAAGTTACCGTTCTTGATTACTTTAATGTCATCCGTATTAAACTCAACGGACATTCCTGCATCTATCACCTTCTTTACAGATAGCAAATTGTGCGGGATTTCCTTGCAATACAGCACGTTGTGTAATGTAATGTTGTCTCCAGAATTGTTTAGTTTTACTTGTCCTTTTGCAGTAGCATAAACAAATTCTCCACGCTTTGTAATCTCAATAGCCACATTTAAATTTAAATTCTCATACTCAGAAAATAATATCATAAATATCATTCACTAGGTGATCTGATGCCCCAGAATCTAATATAAAATTTATTTCGTCTGGCTTTTCAGTGTAATTTGCTAATTTCATCATAAATGCAAATGCGCATTTTTGCCGCGTTGCTTCTTCCTGACTTTGTCTTTCTCTATCTTCTGCATTCAGCAGAAATGCAAACGAACGTTGTGTTTCTGTCGCCATCTGAGCCTGTCTCTTTCTAACATTATTACCATCGGGAACATTCTGATTTCCTGCCTGCCTTTTTAATAGAAAGCAATCTTTCTTAATATGACCCAATTTCTTGCAATGCAAACATTTTAGTTTGGACTTATTCTTCAAAGGTTTCTTCATAAATTTCATGGCTTTGTTTTTGTATGTATTTTCCCTAGATTCTCGATTGCCTATAGCTTGCAGCACTTTAGCACTTGTGTCTTTGTTAATTCCTTTTAACTTTATTTCATGATCGAGTAGCCGTGTCTTAACAAAGTCTTATGTCAAATTGCTCTCAGTAAGAGTTTCTATAGCTGTTATTACTCCTTCATAGTTAGTCGAAAGTGTATTAAGTAGGTGAGCAATTTTGTCCATTTCGTCCAACTTGGCTCCAGCCGAAACTAACTCAGTTATCAAATCATCAAATAAATGAAAATGGTTTACTAGCAAAGCATCACCTTTTAATTTTAAAGAGAATAATTGCTTGCGTAGTGACAGTTGAGATGCCAAGCTTTTACGCTCATAAATAGTATACAATTTTTCAAAAATCTGCTTTGCCGTATTTTCTTTATTGGTAAAACTTAAAAAATAATCACTCAAATATTCTAATCTGATCCCCTTTGCATTTCTTTCTGCCCGTTTTACTTCCACGCTTACTTCTGTTTGTTCTTTATCAATTACATTTAACAAATCGTTTTCCTCTAACAGTGCCCTTACTCGGAACTTCCAAATTGAATATTTTTCACCGTTAAACGGTTTTATATTCCTCTTTCCCTTATCCATGTCTCTTTTTTGAAACTTTTGCTTTTGACTACGCGTCGTCACGATGATAAAACTAACTGTACTTATTTTTATTTTGTTTCTCCGTTTGCCTTGTGCTTCTTAGAATCGCTTTTCGTTGCTGTACTTCTTTTACACTTATATATATATTTATAACCAAAAGTTGTTGTGTATCGTTATACATACATATGTATGTATTTCGTAGAACTAATATGCATTTGTGTTCAATAAATATGTTTTAATTTAAATAAGAAAATTCACTTTAATTTTTTTTAATTATTCTTATTTGTACAATTAAATTATTTCAGCACTTGGCTGAAAATGTGACTGGGCCCATAACCTATTGAATTTAATAATATAAAATACATTTAAGTATATTATATGCCAGCCCATCAACCAAATAGTGAAACACTTTTATTGTTTTATAATTATTTAATTTGAACAACCGATAGAACCATTGACTGCAAGCAAGTAAAGTTAGCTCCGCTTAGCATAGTAATCGGTTTAATCGATAACTCTATAATATGCATGTGAGATGCAACAACGACAGAGTTCTAAGAGAACATTTATCGAGTGCGTTCTCTCTTTCCACGATCCTCTTCATTTCGTCACTCTCACATACACACAACTTTCTATAAGTGTGACTTTTGTATTTTCAACAATTCTGAATCAGCATGAACAGCCGAGTCCATATAGCCATGTCCGTCTGTGTGTCTGTCCGTCCTGGATGTATTTTTTTCACTTTTGAAAAAAAATATTTATGTTTAATTCAAATTAATTTGAATAAACGGAAATTGATGGGTAGAAGAAAAATTAGCAATGAAAAACAAAACAACGCCGCCGCTGCCGCATTACATATTTATTCGTTTTATGTATTATAATCTAAATGGTCTTGTAATGCAACTTTGCCTACGTTGATGTCAGTGCGGTGACGGCGCAGTGGAAGTAGAGGCTGCTAGTAGAGATTTTGTATTTGGAGACCGATGGTTCGAATCCACATGGGCCCAACAAATAATTTGTTTTATTTTGTTCCGTTAATGTTTTTATTTTGGTCGAAGCCATATTAATTTAAGTTTTACTTTAAAGCAAAAATCAAAGGCAATTGGACTTGGTCTTGCAGAAGTTTTCTATTTTAATGGCAGTAAAGTAAAGTAATAAAACAATAATTGTGACATTTGTTTTGCAATGTATGTAAAGTACAAAATAAATTTTAAATATATTTAAGGTCAGTTAGAATCGAAAGAGATAGTCAGCAGCATAGACACGAGAAATCTGATTTGACTAATTCATTACAATGTGAGACCACAATGCATATGTATAGACGTCTTATTTACACATACATCAATCAACCAAAATCCATCTGCAAGGAAATAAGAATCAAGTAGATCTTGCGTAGGCAAAAAAAATAGAGGCGTGTTGCGAAAGTTTTAATAAGATCGGCTGATAAATAAGGAAGATATTCAACAAATAGTATTGCCCTGTGCTTATGTCGGTTTTTTATACCCTTGCAGAGGGTATATTAATTTTAGCCAGAAGTTTGCAACGCACCTTAGGGAGACATCTCTGACCCTATAAAGTATATATATTCTGAATCAGCATCACCAGAGGAGTCGAAAAATGGATGTCCGTCTGTCCGTCCGTCCGTCCGTCCGTCTATTGCAACGCAAATTAGTCCCCCAGTTATTGAGCTATCTTCATGAAACTTTGCTCACAAGCTTTTTATTTCTGCCCTCTTTAAATAAGTATAGCTGTCATGGAGCCTATCGGCCCATTTTCGTTATATTTCAAGATATAGCTATCAGGCTTACCACATCCAAATCTAAGGGTGTCCCTAATAATAAAGTTCGAAATCGAACTTTTATAACTTATAACGATCAACGATCGGCCTAATGAAGGTTCATGTTGCAATTTTATGGAAATCTGAGTACTATTACATATAGCTGTTAAACAAAAAATTATGTAGCTGTTATTCAAACGCATTTTTGAATGAGAACTTTCCAAATTTATTTATATTTTATGACCAACAGATCCTTTACAATACAAAGACATTTCTCATAACATTTTGTGTTAAGTATATAAGAAATCCAGGTATATACAAAAGCATTAAAAAGGTAGAATTAATTTTTTTCGAAGCAGGTGTTTGATTCATAGCCTTAATCAGGTAAAAATCTTGACTTCCTGTACTGTTATAATTGTTCAATAAATACCACAGAAACCAGCAGCAATCCAAATATATTTTATATTTTGTATAACTGCAAGGATATGAAACCTTCGGTAAGCCAAAGGTAGCCTTGCTTTCTTGTTTTTAATGTTAGTTCCCCGAGTTCAACTTCAGCAGCAGGCCACAGTTCTTTTAATTATGTGCATCTAAAATATTCATTATGCAATTTTATCGGCCATCGTGTAAGAAATGCAGTGGTCGAGTGGAGATGGTAGCTAATTGTTAAGCGAGAGTTTCGGAGTTCAACTCCTGGATGCGCCGACCGACTTATATTTATTTTTTTCGTATCTAATATTTTGAATATTTTGCAGTGTGTTGCAGTATTCAAAATAAGTTTTTAGTATATTTAAAGCCACTTAGAATCGAAAGACATTGAGCAGCAATGCAAAAAACAAACGACAAATCTAATTAGATATGTTGAGATGTACTGTGAGGCAGCATATATGTATGTAGGTATAGGCGTCTCTTTCAAACATATATAATTTAAAGCCCTCTGCTGAGTTATAACTTCAAAGTAATAAAAGCAAAGGGCAACATCCAATAAGAATCGAGTGGAACTTGCATAGGCAAAACAAATTAAAAACGGAAAGAAATAAGAAAGACCGAATTGTTCACATTTGGCACGTGTTTTTGCGGGTAGCTCAAGAGCAATAATAATAATAATAATAATAATAATAATAATAATAATAATAATAATAATAATAATAATAATAATAATAATAATAATAATAATAATAATAATAATAATAATAATAATAATAATAATAATAATAATAATAATAATAATAATAATAATAATAATAATAATAATAATAATAATAATAATAATAATAATAATAATAATAATAATAATAATAATAATAATAATAATAATAATAATAATAATAATAATAATAATAATAATAATAATAATAATAATAATAATAATAATAATAATAATAATAATAATAATAATAATAATAATAATAATAATAATAATAATAATAATAATAATAATAATAATAATAATAATAATAATAATAATAATAATAATAATAATAATAATAATAATAATAATAATAATAATAATAATAATAATAATAATAATAATAATAATAATAATAATAATAATAATAATAATAATAATAACAATAATAATAATAATAATAATAATAATAATAATAATAATAATAATAATAATAATAATAATAATAATAATAATAATAATAATAATAATAATAATAATAATAATAATAATAATAATAATAATAATAATAATAATAATAATAATAATAATAATAATAATAATAATAATAATAATAATAATAATAATAATAATAATAATAATAATAATAATAATAATAATAATAATAATAATAATAATAATAATAATAATAATAATAATAATAATAATAATAATAATAATAATAATAATAATAATAATAATAATAATAATAATAATAATAATAATAATAATAATAATAATAATAATAATAATAATAATAATAATAATAATAATAATAATAATAATAATAATAATAATAATAATAATAATAATAATAATAATAATAATAATAATAATAATAATAATAATAATAATAATAATAATAATAATAATAATAATAATAATAATAATAATAATAATAATAATAATCATAATAATAATAATAATAATAATGACATATACATGTGATAAAAACCATATTATGTTATTATAGCTTTGTGCCAACCGAAAATGTTTGTAACAGGCAGAAGGAGAAATCTCCGACCCCATAAAGTATATATTTTCTGAACCAACTGTTAAGCGTGAGGCCCGGGGTTAGACTCCTAGGTTCGATGTCGGCCGGCGGCTGTGGGATGTGTTTTTTTCACTCTTGAAAAATGTTTATGTTTAATTCGAATTAATTTGAATAAACGGAAATTGATGGGTAGAAGAAAAATAAGCAATGAAAACCAAAACAACGCCGCCGCCGCCGCATTGCATGTTTATTCCTATCATGTATAATAATCTAAATGGTCTCATAATGCAACTTTGCCGACGTTGGTGTCAGTGCGGTAACGGCGCAATGAAAGTAGTGGCTGCTAGTACAGATTTTGTTTTTGGAGACCGATGGTTCGAATCCACATGGGCCAAACAAATAAT
The DNA here is from genome assembly GCA_018151445.1 of Zaprionus inermis. Classification (NCBI taxonomy): domain Eukaryota; kingdom Metazoa; phylum Arthropoda; class Insecta; order Diptera; family Drosophilidae; genus Zaprionus; species Zaprionus inermis. Next base: position 138,342 of record JAECXD010000131.1, on the reverse strand, counting down.
TTGTTTTATTTTGTTCCGTTGTTGTTGTTGCTTTTATTATTATTACACATGTACATTGTAAATTCATGGCATATGCAATTTAAGTTTTACTTAAAGTTAAAAATCAAGTGCAATTGGACTTGGTCTTGCAGAAATTTTATATTTTAATGCCAGTAAAGTAAATTACTAAAGTAATAATTATGACATTTATTTTGCAATATATGTAAAGTACAAACTAAGTTTCTGTCGGTTTTTTTTAATGTTAGTTCCCGAGTTCAACTTCAGCAGCACGCCACTTTTTTTTAATTATGTGCACCTAAAATATTCATAATGCAATTTTATCGGCCATTGCGTAAGAAGTGCAGTGATCGAGTGGTGCTGGTAGCTGACTGTTAAGCAAGAGGTCCGGAGCTCAACTACTGGATGCGGCGGCCGACTTACATTTATTGTTTTTTTCGTATCTTATATTTTTTTTTATACCCTTGCAGAGGGTATATTAATTTTAGCCAGAAGTTTGCAACGCACCTTAGGAGACATCTCCGACCCTACAAAGTATATATATTCTGAATCAGCATCACCAGAGGAGTCGAAAAATGGATGTCCGTCTGTCCGTCCGTCCGTCTGTCCGTCCGTCCGTCCGTCCGTCTGTTGCAACGCAAACTAGTCTCTCAGTTTTTGAGCTATCTTCATGAAACTTGGCACACAAGCTTATTATTGCTGTAGGCTGTAAATAAGTCGGAACGAGCCAGATCGGACCGATATTTCGTATAGCTGTCATAGAAGCTATCGGCCGATTTTTGTTTTTTTTCAAGATATTGCAACAAGATTTGGCAAATCCTATTCTTATTACGTTCTTAATGTGCTGTCAAAATTGTATCAAAATCGGACTACTATAACATATAGCTGCCATAGGAACAATCGGCTGAAATCAGGGTTTTTGTATGCAAACCTCATTTGTTTTTGGAAATATCGCACATTATCAATACTTTTTAATGTTATACAGTAACCCGCCCTTAGTTTTTCCATTTAAATATCTCAGCCGTTTATATTCTATAGCTGTTATAGGAACAATCAGTCAGTCCGTCTGTCTGTTGCAACTCAAATTAGTCCCTCAGTTATAGAGCTATCTTCATGAAACTTGGCACACAAGCTTATTATTGCTGAAGGCTGTAAATAAGTCGGAACGAGCCAGATCGGACCGATATATCGTATAGCTGTCATAGAAGCTATCGGCCGATTTTTGTTTTTTTTCAAGATATTGCAACAAGATTTATCAAATCCTATTCTTATTACGTTCTTAATGTGCTGTCAAAATTGTATCAAAATCGGACCACTATAACATATAGCTGCCATAGGAACAATCGGCTGAAATCAGGGTTTTTGTATGCAAACCTGTTTTGTTTTTGGAAATACCGCACATTATCAATACTTTTTAATGTTATACAGTAACCCGCCCTTAGTTTTTCCATTTAAATATCTCAGACGTTTATATTCTATAGCTGTTATAGGAACAATCAGTCAGGCCGTCTGTCTGTTGCAACGCAAATTAGTCCCCCAGTTATTGAGCTATCTTCATGAAACTTTGCTCACAAGCTTCTTATTTCTGCACTCTTTAAATAAGTCGGAACGGGCCAGATCGGACTGATATATCGTATAGCTGTCATGGAGCCTATCGGCCCATTTTCGTTATATTTCAAGATATAGCTATCAGGCTTACCACATCCAAATCTAAGTGTGTCCCTAATAATAAAGTTCGAAATCGAACTTTTATAACTTATAACGATCAACGATCGGCCTAATGAAGGTTCATGTTGCAATATTATGGAAATCAGAGTACTATTACATGTAGCTGTTAAGCACAAAATCATGTAGCTGTTATTCAAACGCATTTTTGAATGAAAACTTTCAAAACTTTCCTCACAAAGACATTTCCTCATAACATTATGTGTTAAGTATATAAGAAATCCAGGTATATACAAAAGCATTAAAAAGGTAGAATTATTTTTTTTCGAAGCAGGTGTTTGATTCATAGCCTTAATCAGGTAAAAATCTTGACTTCCTGTACTGTTATAATTGTTCAATAAATACCACAGAAACCAGCAGCAATCCAAATATATTTTATATTTTGTATAACTGCAAGGGTATGAAACCTTCGGTAAGCCAAAGGTAGCCTTGCTTTCTTATTTTATTTTACAGTGTGTTGCAATATTCAAAATAAGTTTTTAGTAGATTTGAAGCCACTTAGAATCGAAAGACATTGACCAGCAAATGCAAAAAACAAGCGACAAATCAAATTAGATATGTTGAGATGTACTGTGAGGCATCATATAAGTTAATTACTTTGCTGGTAGCAAGGTAAAAAATAAAAGAATTGGAGTTCAGTTAAGAACGACTTTATTTGTCTAAATCCAATTTGCAACTGAATTACCCTAAGCTGTCCCTAACAAGCTGTGAGTCTTTGGCTGTGAGCTGCGCTGCCCTTGGTGGCAGTGGATTACTATTTGTTTTTTATTTTTATTGTCTTTTCGTCTTCGAAAGAATGAAAATGAATTTATATTCATTTATATCTTCCATGATTCGTCTGTCCAGGTTAAAATTGCTTCGTGACAGATTGGTGATGATGTTTGGAAACTCCGGGACCATAATGTAATGATGATCAGTGCCTGAAAGTGGAGATTATATGTTTGCTTGGTCTATTCTGTTACAGGGTTCAGTGAAATAAGGTGTTTGTATGTTCTTACTAGCTATATAGTTGGGTGCTACAATGAATTGAGTGTTTTAAGGGAATTAGTCTAGTTAATTGATAAATGTCTTATGTTAATATTGGTATTAATAGCAAATATAATATCTTTGTCTTGCCTTATTGCCTTCAAGATTAATATTCTATATACATTTCCTTCGTTGTTTAATACAAAATTTTGCTTTTGCATGATATTCATTATTTTATGAATCTCGTCGTTATTAAAATGGAATTGGTTCTGTGTATTAGTTTACAGATCTTCTGAATCTTGTTTCATTATTTTTAAATTTTCTTGTATCTCTTTCTCGTCTATCGCGTCCATGTTGCCTGTTAAAACCTTTTGTGTTATTATTAGGTTTTAGTTTTTTTTTTTATATGATATTGGGATCCAATCGTTTGTTCCCTAATTGTGTTTTAATCTTTGACTTGTGTATTTTTTGTCTTTTGTGGGTCGTGAATGTGGGGCCCCCCATCGGTAAGTACAGTTTGTTTAGAAAATCTGGGGGGTTAATTTGTTTCGCCTATTTTTTTTTGAAATACTACATCTTGCGTCTCTACCTGTATGGGGTCTTTTCTTTCCTTATTCAATTTTTCAATGTTAAGCTCTTTATTCTGTTGTACTAATTCTTTTACTTTAGGGTAAATAGTTCTCTGAAAGTTGTTTAGTTTTTGCAGATAATCGTGTTCGTCACTAAATTGAAAAGATTGTTGAAACACGTGTGTACGACCCGCAAATAGCTCATAGGGGGTTAATTTTGTTGCCGAGTGAATTGCGTTATTATAAGTAATAAATGCTTCAGCTAGGACTTCCTCATGACCTAGCTCTAATTTCATTCTTTTCTTTTCTTCCACAATGATACGATATACTTCAGTTATTGTAGAATGCAGTCTTTCAACTGGAGAATTACTAGAAGATTGTTGGAAAGAACATTACGTTCTTTGATTGCCGACAGAAATCTTTGAAAAGGTTTGAATTATATTCAGCACCCTGATCGTGCACAATCTTCTTGGGTATACCATAGGCTACAATAAAGCGCCTAATAGTACCTACTACATTGACTGCGTCTCTTGTAGGAATTGTGTACCCACAAGCGACTCCCATTAATTGTGTATAAATCAGTTTCTGTTAGTTGGAATTTAACCTTAGGAGGGTGCCGATTATATTTTAATGTGTGACAAATATCACAATTTTTAATGGTGTAGGAAATTTTTGTTTTCATGTTCGGGAAATAAAACTGTCTTTTTAAGTGGGCTACAGATTCGTCAATACCTCTATGGTTGTTACTTATATGATAGTTCTCTATTTGAAATTCTTGGTCTTTTGCTTCTAATAGGTCCGTTAAAAAGTCAGTGCGTCTTTAAACTTTATATATCTTACTGTTTGCAAAGAATTTTTTATAGCTATCCTGCATTTTAAAAAAAATGTTGTCGGGTGCGAAGACCGCGGTGGTTTTGTTGGGTTGTAGGTATTTCTTCAAAATTTGAGTTATTTTTCTTCGTTGAAATCTAGTTTGCAAATTGTATGTCTTCTTTTTCGTTTAAATATGACTTCACTTATACTTTCTGGCGGGTGACCATACTTAAATACTAACTGATAGTTGAAGTCGTTTACAGGTTTTTCCGAAATATAGATGTGGTCATCTAAATGTTCAAAAGCCGAGTGCATTGTGTCTCCACACGTTCCTGCTACTGAGTTACTATCATTCATGTTATCGTCGACCACCGTCGTTAAAATAAATCTTTTAGAAAAATCTGAGTATTGGAGTAGGGGGTCGTTGCAAAGAAGCGTCTTGCATTTCTCGAAGGTATCGACATATTCTTGATCTATTGTAACTGATTTTCGGTCTCCTTTTAATTGAGCTGAAAGTGGTTTAGTAATTCTGGCCATATCTTTGAAAAATTTTCTATAATAGCCGAGTAGTCCTAAGAAGGATTTAATTTCTCGTTTAGAGCGTGGCAAGGGAAATTTCTTAATAGCGACTATTTTGTCCGGGTTGGGTTTAATGCCCTGGTCTGTGACAATGTGTCCTAAGAATTCTGTTTCCCTCCTTAAAAATTTTGATTTTTGAGAATGTAACACTTTAGTTTAGCTTTATCTATTTTGGAGAATACTTCTTTTAGGTCTGAAATATGTTGTTGAAGGGAACCAGAGAAAACGATTATATCGTCGAGGTAAGCCAAACAACATCTTCCTCTTAGGTCACCTAAAACGTTGTTCATAACCATTTGAAACGTTGCTGGGGCATTTGTCAATCCGAATGGCATTCTGACAAATTCGTAGTGTCCGTGAATTGCCGTAAAGGCTGTTTTTGGAATGTCCTTTGGTTCCATCTGTTTTTGATGGTGGCCACTAGCCAAGTCTAGTGTCGAAAAATATCTAGCTCTCCCTATTTTATCATGTATCTCATTTATATTAGGTATGGGGTATCTATCTTTAATGGTCTTTTCATTTAATTTCCTGTAGTTAATCACTAATCTCCATTTTTGTTCCCCTATTTCCGATTTCTTCGGAACCAACCAAACAGGTGAGCTCCATGGCGAGTGACTTTCCCTAATGATCCTTTGGGATAACATATTTTGGATTTGGTCACTTATTTCTTGTTGTTCCTAATAAGAGTATCTAAAAGGTTTACTATACAGGGGTATATCGTCTGTAGTTTCTATTCTGTGTTTATTTGTCATGGAAAAGGAAAGGAAATTGAAAACATAGCTGTTTTAGAGGCCTTATCTCTTCATCTTCAAGATGTTCTGTGTTCACTCGTTTGTGGAAATTATTATCGTTTTTCATATCGATCGGAGGATCTTCGTCACTCCAATGAAAATTAAATTCTATAAAATCATCTTGAATGAATTGAATTGCGTCTAATAGTGTTTTTAAACAAATTATCTGGTCTTGGTTGGAGTAGTTAACTACTTCCATCCATGCAGTGCCTTTGTCAGCTGTATACAACCCTTCGGGAATATAAATTTCTTCCGGTAACTCTACAGAGTTGAGAAGGAATGGTCCCTGTTCACAGTTAACTGGTATCTGAACCATTCTCCCCGAATTAGCTTCGATATTAAAAATATCAGTTATTCTATTTTGCTCTATCTGAATAGGAATAGTTGCAGTAGACGTTTGCAAGATTAAGCTTTTGAAATTGATATTTGCTTTTTTTTATGGTAGACAAAATGTCAAATGTGCCTTTTATGTTGAACTCAGAAAATGCTGGATAAGTGACCTTTTCTGTGATTTGTATTTCCTTCAATACTGTTTTAATTACTGTTTTTGTAGTTAACATCTCTCTTTGTGACGGTGAAACAAATTTAGGGTCGATAAAGGAGTTAGATGCGTCCGTATCAATTAGAAAAAGCAGTTTTCTGCCGAATGGCGAACTAATCAGAATGAAGGGTAAGGTTGATCCATGTTTGTCTTTATAATTTTTTAAGTACCCTGTCTGTCCCCTGAGGCTGGTCTTTGAAAATTTTCAGTTTCCTCCAAATTGTGAAGTGCCGGTTGCTCTGATAAAGCTTCTATATTGTTAAACCTACTTGTTTTGAAATTGCTGACGTTGGTAGCTCACTTGAGTCTGCTAGGCATGACAATGCACGATTCAGGTCGAGAATGGTGTCGTACAGGTTTGATATAGAAAGTCTCCTAAAGGGAACCTCATGCAACTCCTCAATTATAGATAATTCATCTTTATTATCAAGGAGCTTCCTAGTCAAATTTCTCTTAATGTCATCCCAATTCAATGGGGTATCTAACCTGTCCAGTAACTCGCTAGCCTTGCCTTCTATCTTGTTCCTTATTGCCCTTAAGAACATTCGTCCCCTTGGAGTTTTGTCTGTACCTCGAAACATTAATAAAATTCCCTCTACACTTTCTATAAATCTTTTAAGGGCATAGGTGTTCATTATTGATGTTGTGGGTGGATCTACAGGGGCAGTTCCGATTGCGTTTGTCGTATTGAAAGGTTTTTTAGTTGCCTGTCTAGTAGTTCTTGTCAAAGTTGAGAACGCCGATTTCGTTCCGTCGGACAATTGTCTTGACATTTAGTAACGACTTCCTTTTACTTTTAGGCTTTTACTCTAACTTCTTAACTTTTAGTGTTGTATGTATTGTGTGTGGGTACTTAATTTTTTAATTCTTAATATTGTGTGTGTAGGTTACTTATAATTATCTTAATGGTAGAGTGTAGTGTAAGGAGTTTTATGTACGTTGTGTGTGTTCTGGTTCAATATCTGTAATTATAAAAAAAATTAATGTGTTTGTTTTGGAAAGTATTTCAACGGATATTATAATGCAATAGCAGTGTTACTATACGCTTTATGTGTTGTTGTTCGTGTGTTTTTATTTTATATTATTTTAATTTTTACATTAATTCTTCCAGTGCATAACATAATAAACCTTCATGATGAGCGAACAACCTTACATATCAGCAATAAAACAATTTTATTATATTTGACTCTGTGAAGGCAGTCAATCGCCACAGCGACTGAGAGATTACAACACAGTTATCAAACGGCCGATAGTCGTCTCGCACAACACCAGTTTGAATATGTATGACTAAAGTGATCGCGTCGAACTTGACAGTACTCCCCCTCTCTGATTCAGATAATCAAACAGCTATTCCTATTAAGGCTCCGTCGCGTATCAGTGACCTGTTCGAACATACTTGTTCGCGTCCAACTTAACGGAAGCTCTCTCAACTGTCTATACTCAATAAAGCTCCGTCGCGTAACGGAAGCTTTCCCAACTGCTTATACTCAATCTACCTATACATGTTGTAAGCACTTGCTCTGTGATTTCGTCGCACAACAGCGACTTGTTCGGGTCCAACTTCAGAGACCATTTGTACTTGACAACACACTACTACAACTTTCCACTATTATGTGTAGCCACGTAATTTGGCCCGTTCATGTATTTTTGTATGTATGTAATTTGGTTCTCTGCAGTGCTTCTTATTTATAGCGGCATCTGCTAATATTTTGTTTTCTGTGTAATTTTTGTTTATCTTTCGTTAAATTTCACAGTGCTTCTTATTTAGAGCGGCATCTGTTATTATTATATTTTTAATGTGTAAAATTTTTTTTTTTTTCACAGTCCTGAATGCACGAGTTATTAAAAATGATCGGGTTACTAACGGTCCCGCTTATTTCGTGTGGTTCTGCGCATGTTCCAAATGCAACTAAAGTGCGTCGCAAAATCTTCTTCGTACTCGACGCCGAAAACTACATTCAGCGTCGGCTACAACGCCTCGCTATAACGGTCCTTTCCAAACTACAAAATGCAACTGACCAATCACATCATGCGTAAAGGCTGATGCAATATTACAATGAAATCCATTCCTAGAACTTTCGAGAGCATGTACGCTCAAAGTGTGCGTGTCAACATGTGCATATTCCCTATAACATGTGGACTGGTGAGTTGTTGTTGCTGAGGCCCTTGATGCCGTTGTCATTCAGCGGGATGGCGACGGTGCTTTAGTAGAAGTGGGGAAAGTGCTATGGTAACTCGGGCGTGTTGCGAAAGTTTCAATAAGATCGGCTGATAAAAAAGGAAGATATTCAAGAAAGAGTATTGCCTTGTGACAATGTGCTTATGTCGGTTTTTTCTAGTGTTAGTTCCTTAGTTCAACTCCAGCAGAAGGCAACTTTTTTCTTAATTATGTGCACCGAAAATATTCATAATGCAATTTTATCGGTCATTGCGTAAGATACGCAGTGGCCGAGTGATGGTGGTAGCAGACTGTTAAGCGAGAGGTCCTTAGTTCAACACCTAGGTGCGGGACCGACTTATATTTTTATACCCGCTACTCGTAGAGTAGAAGGGTATTATAACTTTGTGCCAACCGAAAATGTTTGTAACAGGCAGAAGGAGAAATCTCCGACCCCATAAAGTATATATTTTCTGAACTAACTGTTAAGCGTGAGGCCCGGGGTTAGACTCCTAGGTTCGATGTCGGCCGGCGGCTGTGGGATGTGTTTTTTTTTCTTTTGAAAAATGTTTATGTTTAATTCAAATTAATTTGAATAAACGGAAATTGATGGGTAGAAGAAAAATAAGCAATGAAAAACAAAACAACGCCGCCGCCGCCGCATTGCATGTTTATTCTTTTCATGTATAATAATTATTTAAATACTAAAATATTATGTATGTTAATTTGGCAATAACCATATACTAAAATTTGGTCACACTGATCTGAATCAGTTCTTTTATGTTTTTCTGGAAACTTCCTTCTGTTGTTAACTAACTTCCGAACGAATCACAACGATGTCACGCTTATGTCAAATAAAACAATTTGTAAACTTTTACTAAATCGCCTCGCGTTTTACTCCATCATTTCCAACAGGGTATGGGAAAATTACGCAGTATGATCGGTGCAAATGAAGAGTGTATTGGTGCACTCAGGTATGTGGTCATTAGTGTGCGGAAGACGCATGAAGCAAGAAAGTGATACAGTTGAACAAGGAGCCCAATTCGACGAACTAGACGAAAATGCACTAGCAACAATATTGCTGTGCGTGAAGGCTTCAGAAATTAATTTGATTAAAAACTGCGCTAGTTCTAAAGAAGCTTGGGACAAGCTTGCAGCTGTGTACAAGCCTCGTGGACCCGCCAGGAAAATTACCTTGTTCAGGAAATTACTCCGGTTAAGTTTGTCGGAAAGTGTGTGCGTACAAAATTACATAAATGATTTTGTCGGGACTCGGTAAGAAATTCGAAAATTTCGTGGTAGCGATCGAAACGCGCGAACAGTTACTGACTCTCTTTGATTTAAAAGTGAAAATTATAGAAGAGGGAGAGAGACAAAGAGTGAGTTCGGACGAAAAGGAACTTTAGGTGCAGCAAGCATTTGTGTCGTGTTCCAGTGGAAAGGGAGACAAGAAAAATAGATCGGCGCAAAAGAACAGTGATGAAAAGAAGAATAAAAAATGCTTTCGATGTGGTCGCGAGGGTCACTTTATTGCGCAGTGCAAAGTGAAAGACAAAAATGATGAAATAGAAACATTTGAAAAAGGTAAATCGTTTACTCTGCTTGCAAGTGTAAATAAAAATGACGTTTTAACGAAATCGATGTGGTGCTTGGACAGTGGAGCAACTGCTCACATGTGTTGTAAAAGGTCGTGGTTCGCGGACATTAAAGAGCATAAAGAGAAAATATTACTTGCAGGAGAAATTTATATATTTTCGGATGGCATCGGTACGGTGGTCGTTAAAACAAAGAATGGTTCCGTTAATTTGAAAAATGTGCTTTACGTAAAAAACTTGCAAAGTAATTTCATATCAGTAGTGAAAGCCGTTGAAAAAGGGTATAAAGTGATTTTTCACAAGCAAAGTGCGTATATAAAGAACGGTCAAAATGAAGAAGTGTTAAAGGCAAGAAAAGCTGGAAATCTATTTGTTGTTGATACTTCGAACAATCGGTGCATCTACTTGTGTGCAAATGATGAATTGTGGAAGTGGCATTATCGTTATGGTCATTCGAACATGGCGAGCCTAAAAAAGATGGCAAGTAACAATATGGTCAATGGCTTAAAGTCAATCAAAAATGTTGTGGACATAGACCGAATTGCATGTGAAATCTGTGCTAAAGGTAAAATCTGTGTGAAACCATTTCCAAAAATGGCAGAAATGGTGCATTCGGACATTTGCGGGCCAATGAACAAAGTATCCGCCGGTGGAGCAAGATATTTCGTAACATTTATTGATAACTATTCGCGTTATATGTTCGTATATTTGTTGAAAACCCGAGATGAATTGCTTCCCACGTTTAAAGACTTTGTCGCGTTTGCAGGAAAACAGACCGGTGAAAAACTTAAAGCAATTTGCAGCGATAACGGTCGCGAATATATAAGCTACGAGTTTCAGAAGTTCCTATCTGAAAACGGTATTAAGCGGCAATTGACATTACCGTACACTCCGCAGCAAAACGGGGTTGCTGAGCGCGCTAATCGGACACTTGTGGAAATGGCAAGGAGCATGCTTATATATTCAGGAGTGAATGAGTTCCTGTGGGGAGAGGCAGTTAGGACTGCAGCATATCTACGCAACAGATCGGAGACAAGGTCGTTGAAGAGTCAAACACCATTTGAACTGTGGACAGGTAAAAAGCCTTCGATATCGCATTTAAAAATCTTTGGATGCAAAGCGATTGCATTAAGTAAGAAACATGCAGGAAAGTTTAAGCCAAAAGGCATTGAATGTATGATGATAGGGTATTTAACAACAGCGAAGGCTTACAGATTAAAGCGCATTGCATCGAACCAGGTTATCGAAAGTTGAGACGTCGTTTTTCTAGAGGAAACTATAGGGTATCCGAAGAATGGAATCAGCGAGAACAAGACGGCACTTATTGATAAAATTGGAGTTGATTTTTCGCAGATTTTGGCAGTGGACAACAACAAAGAAGATGCTGAGGTGCTCGAGGAAGAGCAAATTGACAGCGAGATTAATGAAGCTGATAGTTCTGATGTTTACGAGAGTGCGAAGAGCGATGATACCGAAGAACGGGAAATTCGTGGTCCTCGTCGTCCTAAGAAGTTAAAAACTGGAAAGCGGGCGTCCACGAAAACAATACAAGTTCTTGAACATAATGAAGGTTCAAGATGTCAAGGTACCTGTTACGTTTGCTGAAGCGACACAGTCTTAAATGAGTCAAGAGTGGGTAGCATCAATTCAGAAGGAGATTGACGCCCTCGGAGCTAATCAGAAGGTAAGAAAGCTATCGGTAGTAAGTGGATTTTTGGCATCAAAGGAGATAAGGATGGCAATGTGATGCGATTTAAATCGAGGTTGGTGGCTAAAGGATGTTCACAACAATATGGTATCGACTTTTTTGAAATTTTTTCACCAGTTGTCAGATATTCGTCGGTGAGACTTATTATATCTCTGGCTGTTGAGCATAACTTATTTCTACATCAGATGGATGTATCGACAGCTTACTTAAATAGCGAATTGAGCGAAGAAGTCTATATTAAGCAACCCGATGGATTTGATAATAAACATCATGGACAAATTTTGAGACTAAAGAAGTCACTTTACGGACTAAAACAGAGCGGTAGAGAGTGGAACGCCAAGCAAGTCAATGGAGTCTTGCAAAAACTGCATTTTGTTCCCTGTGCCAGCGAGCCGTGTGTGTACACACGCAATGAAAAGGACAATATTAATATAATTGCAGTATATGTCGACGATCTTCTTATTGCAAGCTCATGTAAAAATGATTTGATTGGTATAAAAGAGTCAATTGCCAAAGAGTTTAAAGTAGTAGATAGCGGACAGCTTAATCATTTTTTGGGCATCGAAGTTGAGAGAGAAGGTGAAACTGGAGCAATATCCATAGGTCACAAGATATATATCGAGAGTATGCTACATACCCGGGGCATGTTAGATTGCAAATCGGTAGCAACGCCTTTGGAGGCAAATTTCCAAGTTAAGTGTACTGTATCCTAACTGTAAGCCTATTAACGAAAAGGACTACCAATCACTTATAATATCACTAATGTATTTAGCAATTAAAACCAGGCCAGATATAATGCATTCAGTTGCAAAACTGGCTCAAAGAAATGTGAACCCACATAGTTCCCGAGATCAGTTCCAGCAGAAGACACTTTTATACCCGCTACTCGTTAAGTAGAAGGGAATTATAGCAGGCAACTTTTTATATCCACTACTCGAAGAGTAGAAAGGTATTATAGCTTTGTTCCAACCGAAAATGTTTGTAACAGGCAGTAGGAGTCATCTCCGACCCCATAAATTATATATATTCTGAATCAGCATGAACAGCTGATTCTATATAGTCAAGTCCGTCTGTCCGTCTGTCCGTCTGTCTGTCTGTCCGTCTGTATGTCCGTATGAAAACCAAGATCTCAGCTATTATAAGAGCTAGAGCTACCAAATTTGGGGACAATATGTTTTAATTCTGCCCGCAGATCATGTTTCTTTTGGATTTTGCCACACCTCCAACCACTCCCATAAATCGAAAAAAAATCGATTGTAGCTACAAATATAGCTCTACAGCAATCATTTTTTATACATGTGATAAAAACCACACTGCGGGCGTGATGCGAAAGACATTGAGCAGCAATGCAAAAAACAAGCAACAAATCTAATTAGATATGTTGAGATGTACTGTGAGGCACGTGTTTTTCCGAAGAGTTGTAGAGGGTATATCACAGTCGAGTCCGCTCGAATGTGGCCTTTCCGACTTGTTTTTTAAAATTTAAATTAATTTGAATAAACGGAAATTGATGGGTACAAGAAAAATGAGTAATGGAAATCAAAACAACGCCGCCGCCGCCGCATTGCATATTTATTCTTTTTATTTTATAATACTCTTAATGGTCTCATAATTTACCGATGTTGGTGTCAGTTGTGACGGCGCAGTGAAAGTAGTGGCTGCTAGTACAGATTTTGTTTTTGAAGGCCGATGGTTCGAATCCACATGGTCCCAACAAATAATTTGTTTTATTTTGTTCCGTTGTTGTTTTTTTTTAATTATTATTACACATTTACATTGTAAATCATTGCCCATGCAATATAAGTTTTACTTTAAGGCAAAAATCAATGGCAATTGGACTTGGTCTTGCAGAAGTTTTATATTTTAATGCCAGTAAAGTAAAGTAATAAAGTAATAATTGTTACATTTGTTTTGCAATGTATGTAAAGTACCAAATAAGTTTTAAATATATTTAAGGTCAGTTAGAATCGAAAGAGATAGTCAGCAGCAATAGACACAAGAAACCTGATTTGATTAATTCATTACAATGGGAGGCCACATATGCATGTAAGGATGTCTCATTTACACATACATTAATCAGCCAAGTTCCAACTGCAAGAACAAAAGAATTGAATAGAGGCGTGTTGCGAAAGGATCAATAAGATCGGCTGATAAATAAGGAAGATATTCAAGAAATAGCATTGCCCTGTGCTTATGTCGTTTTTTTTAAATGTTAGATCCCGAGTTCAACTCCAGCAGCACACAATATTTTTTATTTTATTTTGTGCACCGAAAATATTCATAATACAGTGGTCAAGAGGTGATGGTAGTTAACTGTTAAGCGAGAGGTCCGGAATTCAACTGCTAGGTATAGCTTCCATCTTTTATTTATGTTTTTTTCGTATATTTTATATTTTATACCAGCTAATTGTGGAGTAGAAAAGTATTATAGCTTTGTGCCAACCGAAAATGTTTGTAACAGGCAGTAGGACTCATCTCCGACCCCATAAATTATATATATTCTGAATCAGCATGAACAGCCGAGTCGATAAAGCCATGTCCGTCTATCCGTCTGTCTGTCTGTCCGTCGTGTGAAAACTTAGATCTCAGCTATTATCAGAGCTCGAACTACCAAATAGACAAGATAAATCTGATTTGACTAATTCATTACAATGTGAGACCACATATGCATGCATGGACGTCTCATTTACACATACATCAATCAGCCAAGTTCCAATTGCAAGGAAATAAGAATTGAGTAGTACTTTCATAGGCAAACAACAAATAAAAGGCGTGTTGCGAAAGTTTCAATAAGATCGGCTGATAAATAAGGAAGATTCTCAAGAAATAGTATTGCCCTGTGCTTATGTCGGTTTTTTAATGTAAGTTCCCGAGTTCAACTCCAGCATTAGCAACTTTTTTGTTTAATTATGGTCCTGGTCGTCCTAAGAAGATAAAAACTGGAAAGCCCGGGCGTCCACGAAAACAATACAAGTTGTTGAACATGAGGAAGGTTCAAGATGTCAAGGTACCTATTACGTTTGCTGAAGCGACACAGTCTGAAATGAGTCAAGAGTGGGTAGCATCAATTCAGTGGCTGCTAGTCCAGATTTTGTTTTTGGAGACGGATGGTTCGAATCCACATGGGCCAAACAAATAATTTGTTTTATTTTGTTCCGTTGTTGTTGTTGCTTTTATTATTATTACACATGTACATTGTAAATTCATAGCCCATGCAATTTAAGTTTTACTTTAAGTTAAAAATCAAGTGCAATTGGACTTGGTCTCGCAGAAGTTTTATATTTTAATGCCAGTAAAGTAAATTACTAAAGTAATAGTTATGACATTTGTTTTGCAATATGTGTAAAGTACAAACTAATTTTCTGTAGGTTTTTTTTTATATTAGTTCCCGAGTTCAACTTCAGCAGCAGGCCACTTTTTTTTAATTATGTGCACCGAAAATATTCATAATGCAATTTTATCGGCCATTGCGTAAGAAATGCAGTGGCCGAGTGGTAATGGTAGTTGACTGTTAAGCGAGAGGTTCGGAGCTCAATTCCTAGGTGCGGTGACCGACTTATATTTTTTTAAACCCCCTAATCGTAGAGTCGAAGGGTATTATATCTTTGTGCCAACCGAAAATGTTTGAAACAGGCAGAAGGAGTCATCCCATAAAGTATATATATTCTGAATCAGCATGAACAGCCGAGTCGATATAGCCATGTACGTCTGTCTGTCTGACCGTCTGTCTGTCTTTTTGTCCGTCCGTGTTCATTTCGTTTTTTTCTAATGTTAGTTCCCGAGATCAGTTCCAGCAGAAGACACTTTTATACCCGCTACTCGTTAAGTAGAAGGGAATTATAGCAGGCAACTTTTTATATCCACTACTCGAAGAGTAGAAAGGTATTATAGCTTTGTTCCAACCGAAAATGTTTGTAACAGGCAGTAGGAGTCATCTCCGACCCCATAAATTATATATATTCTGAATCAGCATGAACAGCCGAGTCGATAAAGCCATGTTCGTCTATCCGTCTGTCTGTCTGTCCGTCGTGTGAAAACTTAGATCTCAGCTATTATCAGAGCTCGAACTACCAAATAGACAAGATAAATCTGATTTGACTAATTCATTACAATGTGAGACCACATATGCATGTATGGACGTCTCATTTACACATACATCAATCAGACAATTTCCAATTGCAAGGAAATAAGAATTGAGTAGTATTTTCATAGGCAAACAACAAATAAAAGGCGTGTTGCGAAAGTTTCAATAAGATCGGCTGATAAATAAGGAAGATATTCAAGAAAAAGTATTGCCCTGTCACTATGTGCTTATGTCGGTTTTTTAATGTAAGTTCCCGAGTTCAACTCCAGCATTAGCAACTTTTTTGTTTAATTATGTGCACCGAAAATATTAATAATGCAATTTTATCGGGCATTGCGTAAGAAATGCAGTGGCCGAGTGGTAATGGTAGTTGACTGTTGAAGGCGAGGTCCGGAGTTCAACTTCTAGGTTCGATGTCTGCCGGCTGCGACCGACTTATATTTATTTTTTTTTTGTATCAAATATTTTTAATATTTAACAGTGTGTTGCAATATTGCAACCAAATGAGTTTTTAGTATATTTAAAGCCACTTAGAATCGAAAGACATTAAGCAGCAATGCAAAAAACAAGCGACAAATCTAATTAGATATGTTGAGATGTATTGTGAGGTATCATATATGTATGTATGTATAGGCGTCTCTTTTACACATGTATAATTTAAAGCCCTCTTCTGATAACTTCAAAGTAATAAAAGCGAAAGGAAACATCCAATTAGAATCGATTGGAGCTTGCATAGGCAAAATAAATTAGAGATGGAAAGAAATAAAAAGCAAGAACGCATTGTTCACATTTGGCACGTGTTTTTCCGAAGAGTTGTA
This sequence comes from Zaprionus inermis, assembly GCA_018151445.1. Lineage (NCBI taxonomy): Eukaryota > Metazoa > Arthropoda > Insecta > Diptera > Drosophilidae > Zaprionus > Zaprionus inermis. Next base: position 121,998 of record JAECXD010000131.1, on the reverse strand, counting down.
GCGGATATATCTTAGTCGAGTTCGCTCGACTGTAGCCTTTCCGACTTGTTTTTATTTTTAGGTATTGGTTTCCTCTTCATAGGTGGATTAGGTGCATTGGTATTATTCATGTGATGGCTGTGATTCAAGTGATTCTGAGATATACCTTGGTAGAGTTTTTGTCTAAATTCGTTCATTGCTTGCTGGTTTTCAGCAGGTTTTTAACTTGAAGTGGTGTTTGAATTATATGAAGTTGTTGTCATTGGTGTGTTTACGTTATTTTGATAATCTCCTCTATTCTTTGAATTATTTTGTGACTTTGAACGATCATTGAAGGATAGTTCATAGACTCCTTCTTGTTGTGCTACTGATTTTAAATTTGACACGCTAGTAATGTCGTGTCTAGCAAGGGTCATATATAAACTATCGGGCAACTTTCTCATAATAACATATTTTACTGTGTTACTGAGGGCTTTTTTGTATAATACTGTGTTGCTATGATTATTTTCTAGCATTAATTTATTTGATATTACAAAGGATTTATTTTCTAGTTCTTCAACGAACTTACGTATGCTAGTGGAGAAAGGTGTGTTGTAGAGATATCTTAGAAGTTCTTCGCAGGGGATATGGGTCTTCTACTCACTGATGAGGGCTGTCATTAAATCGGTCCATGTGCTGACTCCTGATAGTTGGGACACTCGTTGGGCATCTCCAGAGATTTGCATCTCAATTGTACTGAAGAAAACATCCTTTTGAAGTACATCCGTAGTAGGATATAGTTGAAGTATAAATTCGATCCTTCTGATGAAGGCGCTCAGCTTCTGGGGGTCTCCACTGAACGAGGGCACTTGCCTTATTTGACTCAAGGCTTGGTTGAGGCTTTGGTCGGACAATATTTCGTGAGCCATTGTGTTGTTTGTTGTGTCTTTAGACGTTTTGTTGTTGTTTTTAAACTTTTGTGGTTGGCTTTTGCAGTGAGGTTTTCTGCACTTACGATCGCGTAAGATTCTTCGGCGGATGAAGAGTAACACGTGTAATATGATGTTTATGTTGCGCCGATTCGCGATGGTCAATCCTAAGGGAGTGCACTTGGTTTGACAAGATGCCCCTTTTCACTGGATCGATTATAAACAAGTCGCACACTTTTACTAATTATCCATTGGTTATTTGGTTTTTAAAAAAACAAAGTTTATTTTATTTTTATTTAATAACACTATCTTCTTATTAAATGGAAGAACCAAAGCCATTTGGTTGCTTTTCGACGAACGGGGCGTCTGAACAGCAGTTATCTCGGAGATAACTGTATCTGAACTGAACTAGTGCCCGAAGCCAAGCCTGAGCTTAAATAGGCTGAAGGGGTATAAAGAGAACGAGCTCTTTAAGAGAGTTTGGCTCATCTAACAATTCTGTTCTCTCATTAAGAGACAAATGTTTACAATTGTATGTGTGCGTGTGGTATTGTGTGGGGACCTTACAGTAAGTCCGATATACATGTAGAGGATATGTAACTATATACTTTATGGGGTCGGAGATGACTCCATCTGACTGTTACAAACATTTTCGGTTGGCACAAATCTATAATACCCTTCTACTCTACGAGTAGCATGAACAGCCGAGTCAATAGAGCCATGTCCGTCTGTCCGTCTGTCTGTCTGTCCGTCTGTGTGAAAACCTAGATCTCAGCTATTATAAGAGCTAGAGCTACCAAAGTTGGGGACAATATGTGTTAATTCTGCAAGTTTATTTTGGATTTTCGCCACTCCTCCATCCGCCCACACAAAACGAAAAAAAATCGATTGTAACTGCAAATATAGCTCTACACTCTGCGGGCGTGTTGCGAAAGTTTCAATAAGATCGACTGATAAATAAGGAAGATATTCAAGAAATAGTATTGCCTTGTGACCATGTGCTTATGTCGGTTTTTCCTAATGTTAGTTCCCGAGTTCAACTCCAGCAGCAGGCAACTTTTTTCTTAATGAAATGTCAGCTAGACAAATGTGAGTTCATGAAAAACAAAGTCGAATTTTTTGGATTTGTTGTCTCCGATAGGGGAATAGAAACAAATCCGAGTAAAGTGTGGCAGCGATAGAGAATTATCCCTGCCCTAAAATTTTGAGGGATCTAAGATCCTTCCTACGGCTTTCCGGCTACTATAGAAGATTTATACAAAATTATGCCAAATTGGCAAAACCACTAACTTCACTTTTAAGAGGGGAAGATGGACACGTGTCCAAAAGAATGTCATCCAAAAAGTTAATTTCGATAGACAATGAAGCTCTAGAATCTTTTAAGAAGCTTAAAAGTGACTTAATGTCAAAAGAAATAATTCTCCGTTACCCAGATTTCAACAAGGAGTTCCATTTAACTACTGATGCTTCAAATTTCGCGATCGGCGCAGTTCTATCGCAAGACAACTACCCTATATCATTTCTTTCTAGAACACTTTCCAAAGCCGAAGAGAATTATGCGGCGAACGAAAAGAAATGTTAGCCATAATTTGGGCACTCAAAGCCCTCAAAAATTACCTACACGGTAAAGCAAAGGTTAAGATCTTTACAGATCATCAACCTTTAACACATTCTCTGAGTAGCTGGAATGGAAACGCCAGAATCAAGAGATGGAAGGCTTATTTAGAGGAATATGATTATGAAATATTTTATAAACCGGGAAAGGAAAATGTTGTTGCAGACGCGCTCTCAAGAATACCTTTAGAGCAAATTAACTCTGTTGCCTCTACACAACATAGCGCTGAAAGTTCTAGCCATGACCTAATTCCTAGCGTCGAAGCCCCAATAAATGTTTTTAAAAATCAAATATTCTTTTAAAAATCAGATAAATACAATTACAAGTTCACCATCCCATTTCCTACTTTCCATAGACATGAAATATACCGACATGAATACACTACGGACGATATAATAACAAACTTAAAACAAGTCGGAAACGCTACAGTCGAGCGACATGAATACACTACGGACGATATAATAACAGACTTAAAACAAGTCGGAAACGCTACAGTCGAGCTGACTCGACTGTGATATACCTGCTACAATTCTTGGGAAAAACACGTGCCAAATGTGAACAATGCGTTCTTGCTTTTTATTTCTTTCCGTCTCTAATTTGTTTTGCCTATGCTGGTTCCACTCGATTGTTATTGGATGTTGCCCATTGCTTTTATTACTTTGCAGTTATAAATTATGCATGTGTGAAAGAGACGCCTATACATACATACATACATATATGCTGCCTCACAATACATCTCAACATATCTAATTAGATTTGTCGTTTGTTTTTTGTGTTGCTGCTCAATAACTCTTTCGATTCTAAGTGGCTTTAAATATACTAAAAATTTATTTTGAATTTTGCAACACACTATAAAATAAAAAAAAAAATATAAGATACAAAAAAAATAAATATAAGTCGCCGCGGCACCCAGGAGTTGAACTCTGGACCTCTTGCTTAACAGTCAACTACCATCACCACTCGATCACTGCATTTCTTACGCAATGACCGATAAAATTGCACTATGAATATTTTCGGTGCACATAATTAAAAAAAAGAGTTGCCACATAATTAAAAAAAAAAAAAAAAAGTTGCCACATAATTAAAAAAAAGTTGTCTGCTGCTGGAGTTGAACTCGGGTACTGACATTAGGAAAAACCGACATAAGCACATGGCCACAGTGCAATACTATTTCTTGAATATCTTCCTTATTTATCGGCCGATCTTATTGAAACTTTGCCAACACACCCGAATGGTTTTTATCACATGTATAAAAAATGATTGCTGTAGAGCTATATTTGCAGCTACAATCGATCTTTTTCGATTTATGGGGGCGGATGGAGGCATGGCAAAAATCCAAAATATACTGGATCTGCGTGCAGAATTAACACATATTGTCTCCAAATTTGGTAGCTCTAGCTCTTATAATAGCTAAGATATAGGTTTTCAGAGGAAGTAGTGCAAGTACTGCTTGTAGGGATTTTGTTTTTGGAGACCGATGGTTTGAATCCACATGGGCCCAACAAATAATTTGTTTTATTTTGTTCCGTTGTTGTTTTTGTTTTTTTGTCGAAGCCATATTAATTTATATTACACATGTACATTGTAAATTCATTGTAATTTAAGTTTTACTTCAAAAATCAAGTGCAATTGGACTTGGTTTTGCAGAAGTTTTCGATTTTAATGCCAGTAAAGTAAAGTAATAAAGTAATAATTATGACATTTGTTTTGCAATGTATATAAAGTACAAACTAATTTTTTAATATATTTAAGGTCAGTTAGAATCGAAAGAGATAGTCATCAGCAATAGACTCAAGAAATCTGATTCGACATATTCAACTGATTCATTACAATGTGAGACACCACATATGCATGTATGTACGTCTCATTTGCGTATAAGTTAACAACAAAAATGTTAAAATCCAGAACAGCCCACAGACCACCCCTCAAGCCTGTACGCATCGCTGGATCCCAAGTAGTCTTCGTTGGACAAAAGGGATGAAATCCGGATCGTCGGAGGGAGGAGCCACATCAATAAGAATACCCATAGTACTGTAAGCTTAACCAACCAAAATTTAAGAAACAAAACTAACAAACAGATCGAAAAACCAATAGACTTAAGTAATATCGAATCAAATACCGTAAAATGATAAAGCAAACAAAAAGATCACAAAAGTGATATAACTAATTCCAACTTTATGATTCCCAAGGGACCCTCTAAAGTACAAGGAAAAAAACCAGCCACTGGTTATAAAATTTATAAAAGACACAAAAAAATATTATTTTTAAGAAAATACAAGATCTTAATAACTCAACTCAAACATAATTAGAAATAAGCTCCATCATTTGCTCCCTTGATCTATTTTAAACTCGACCATTCTTAGCTCGGTTTCACTTAGTGTTTTATGGCTAACGTGAACAACCTGATAAGACCCTCGATACTTAGTGCTGAAGCGGCTAGACAACGCGTCAGACAAGAAGAACAAGAACTCAATAGAAACATGGTTGAAAATGTAGACAGAGCTGCATTAGCAGCTACAATTAGCGAAATTTTAGCTCAACAATTATCAAGTCTATTGAGACGCCACAATTCTTCGGAAGAAATCGCGAACGTAACAGACCAGGTAATTACCCCAGAGCATGCAGGGAACTTAGGTGATTTAGACAGAGTGGCGGATATAGTTAAAACTATCCGAGACTTTTCAGGTGATCCATCCGAATTTAGCTCATGGAAGAATGGAGTAGACCGTATTTTAGAAGCGTACAGTGCTTTCCAGGGTACTCCAAAATACTATGGTATTTTACATACCATACGTAATAAGATTGTAGGACCCGCCGACATGGCACTAGAATCTTACAATACCCCATTGAACTGGTTAGCGATTTCGAAATGTCTGACTCTGCATTATGCTGACAAGCGCGATATTAACACATTAGAATACCAAATGACAATGCTTATACAGAGTGCTAACCAATCTGTGGAAGTTCTATCAAACGATCTACAAGCAATCCTAAACAAGGTAGGTTGTATGGGGTTAGGAAGAGAAGCGGAACTGTTAATGACGAAAATGTATAGAGATAAGGCTCTAGACACCTTCGTACGAGGGTTACAAGGCGATTTGCCTCGCATACTGGGTATTAAAGAACCAGTAGACTTACCCTCGGCATTACACCTTTGCCTCAAGTTAGAAAATCAGAACTTCAGGGCAAAACATGCAATAAACATGGGAAAGACAAGACAGTTTAGGAACCAGACTTCAAAGCCTTCACCTGCTCCTCGCAGTAATTCGTTTATCAATAGATAAACCCCCAATTCCACCCCCAAGAACTCAATATTACCAATTCGGACAGCAACCACCAACCGCTCTACCATGACAAAATTGGAACAACTTCGGTTACCAGCTTGCACAGCCAGTAGCTGCACCTCCACCTTTCCAGTATAGGCGATTCCCGCCACAACAGTCAGCGCCACCTAGGCCACAGGCCCCAAAACCACTGCCTCATCCAGAACCTATGGATGTGGATCCCAGCGTTCAGACCAGAATGGTGAACTATATGAACAGACCTCGCTTTGAACCAGGTAAAAGACCACCAGGTCCAATACCAGATGGGATGAAGCGACAAAGGAACTTAAACATACAGACTACAACAGAAGAAAACGAAACGCGACCCACTGAAACTCCATTGACAACGACGGACTATGAACAAGCTATGGCAGAATACGAGGACTACAATAACCTTGACGACAACCTGGACGACTACGTAGATCAGATAGACGAAGCGGCCGCTGACAATAACACTAACGACTACTACGACGACGCTGGGTTGAATTTTTTAGAATAAAAAATTCCTCTCTTCCATATTTCGTATGCAAGTTGAGGAATGGCAAATTTATTAGAATACTTATAGACACCGGTTCAAACCGAAATTATATCCAACCTATAATAAACCACCTTTCAATGCTGTCTCAGTAGGCGGCAGCACAGTAATTACGCACCATAAGGTAGCGAACCTTTTTAAACCCGCTACTCGAAGAGTATAAGGGTATTATAACTTTGTGCCAACCGAAAATGTTTGTAACAGGCAGAAGGAGACTTCTCCGACCCCATAAAGTATATATATTCTGAATCAGCATGAACAGCCGAGTCGATATAGCCATGTCCGTCTGTCCGTCTGTCCGTCTGTCTGTCTGTCCGTCCGTGTGAAAACCTAGATCTCAGCTATTATAAGATCTAGAGCTACAAAATTTGGGGACAATATGTGTTAATTATGCACGCAGATCAAGTTTATTTTGGATTTTTGCCACGCCTCCATCCGCCCCCACAAATCGAAAACAGTCGATTGTAGCTGCAAATATAGCTCTACAGCAATCGTTTTTTATACATGTGATTAAAACCACCATGCGGGCGTGTTGGCAAAGTTTCAATAAGATCGGCCGATAAATAAGATATTCAAGAAATAGTATTGCACTGTGGCCATGTGCTTATGTCGGTTTTTCCTAATGTTAGTTCCCGAGTTCAACTCCAGCAGCAGACAATTTTTTTTTAATTATGTGGCAACCTTTTTTTTTTTAATTATGTGGCAACTTTTTTTTAATGATGTGCACCGAAAATATTCATAGTGCAATTTTATTGATCATTGCGTTAGAAATGCAGTGGTCGAGTGGTGATGGTAGTTGACTGTAAAGCGAGAGGTCCGGAGTTAATATTCAGGATGTTGAAGTTAAGCTTTTCCTGTTGCCCACATTGAAATCTTTCGATGCTATTTTGGGCAATGATTGTTTAAAAGAATTAGGGGCAGTAATAAAAATAATCAAAAATATTATGATATTAAACAAGTCGGAAAGGCTACAGTCGAGCTGACTCGACTGTGATATACCCGCTACAATTCTTCGGAAAAACACGTGCCAAATGTGAACAATGCGTTCTTGCTTTTTATTTCTTTCCGTCTCTAATTTGTTTTGCCTATGCTGGTTCCACTCGATTTTTATTGAATGTTACCCTTTGCTTTTATTACTTTGCAGTTATAAATTATGCATGTGGGAAAGAGACGCCAATACATACATATATGCTGCCTCACAATACATCTCAACATATCTAATTAGATTTGTCCTTTGTTTTTTGTGTTGCTACTCAATGTCTCTTTCGATTCTAAGTGGCTTTAAATATACTAAAAATGTATTTTGAATTTTGCAACACACTATAAAATAAAAAATACAAAATAAATAAATACAAAAAAAATAAATATAATTGGACGTGGCACCCAGGAGTGGAACTCCGGACCTCTCGCTTAACAGTCAACTACCATCACCAATCGATCACTGCATTTCTTACGCAACGACCGATAAAATTGCACTATGAATATTTTCGGTGCACATAATTAAAAAAAAAAAAATGTTGCCACATAATTAAAAAAAGTCGTCTGCTGCTGGAGTTGAACTCGGGTACTGACATTAGGAAAAACAGACATAAGTACATGGCTACAGTGCAATACTATTTCTTGAATATCTTCCTTATTTATCAGCCGATCTTATTCAAACTTTGCCAACACACCCGAATGGTTTTTATCACATGTATAAAAAATGATTGCTGTAGAGCTATATTTGCAGCTACAATCGATCTTTTTCGATTTATGGGGGTGGATGGAGGCGTGGCAAAAATCCAAAATAAACTGGATCTGCGTGCAGAATTAACACATATTGTCTCCAAATTTGGTAGCTCTAGCTCTTATAATAGCTAAGATATAGGTTTTCAGAGGAAGTAGTGGCTGCTTGTAGGGATTTTGTTTTTGGAGACCGATGGTTTGAATCCACATGGGCCCAACAAATAATTTGTTTTATTTTGTTCCGTTGTTGTTTTTGTTTTTTTGTCGAAGCCATATTAATTTATATTACACATGTACATTGTAAATTCATTGTAATTTAAGTTTTACTTCAAAAATCAAGTGCAATTGGACTTGGTTTTGCAGAAGTTTTCGATTTTAATGCCAGCAAAGTAAAGTAATAAAGTAATATTTATGACATTTGTTTTGCAATGTATATAAAGTACAAACTAATTTTTTAATATATTTAAGGTCAGTTAGAATCGAAAGAGATAGTCATCAGCAATAGACTCAAGAAATCTGATTTGACATATTCAACTGATTCATTACAATGTGAGACACCACATATGCATGTATGGACGTCTCATTTGCTTATAAGTTAACAACAAAAATGTTAAAATCCAGAACAACGAACCCAATAAACAAGCTTCAGTCTGCATAATTTCCTGCACACGCCGAGCTGTTTCCTGCACACGCCGAAACACAAGTAGAATTCGAAGAATCTGTTTGGCAACAACTTTCGCTCCCACCAATGCAAGTGATTCCATGAAGACTGCACCGATTCGACCAACAAAACATCAGCCGATATCGTGGCCTATTGGAAGCTACGGAGCAGACCCCGATCCTCTGCCACCAAGGGCAGCGCAGCTCACAGCCAAAGACTCACAGTTTGTTAGGGACAGCTTAGGCTAATTTAGTTGCAAATTGGATTTAGACAAATAAAGTCGTTCTTAACTGAACTCCAATTCTTTTATTTTTTACCTTGCTACCAGCAAAGGAATTAACTGGCGCCCGAGCAGGGATCGGTACGCGTCCGATACAACAAAACGCTTTTTAAGTTCGCGGCTAGCAATAACATTTGCGGCAACCGGTCAAAACGCGAGTGACAAGAACGCGCAACTCACGAAAAATAAACATCTTCCGTTCGTTCAAATCCACTCTGGCAAATTGAACTTAACTTGTTCATTTGCCCATCGGTGGACTCCAAGGACTGAAGGCAGGGCCACAGACCACCCCTCAACCCTGTACGCATCGCTGGATCCCAAGTAGTCTTCGTTGGACAAAAAGGATGAAATCCAGATCGTCGGAGGGAGGAGCCACATCAATAAGAATACCCATAGTACTGTAAGCTTAACCAACCAAAATTTGAGAAACAAAACTAACAAACAGATCGAAAAACCTATAGACTTAAGTAATATCGAATCAAATACCGTAAAACGATAAAGCAAACAAAAAGATCACAAAAGTGATATAACTAATTCCAACTTTACGATTCCCAAGGGACCCTCTAAAGTACAAGGAAAAAAACCAGCCACTGGTTATAAAATTTATAAAAGACACAAAAAAATATTATTTTTAAGAAAATACAAGATCTTAATAACTCAACTCAAACATAATTAGAAATAAGCTCCATCATTTGCTCCCTTGATATATTTTAAACTCGACCATTCTTAGCTCGGTTTCACTTAGTGTTTTATGGCTAACGTGAACAACCTGATAAGACCCTCGATACTTAGTGCTGAAGCGGCTAGACAACGCGTCAGACAAGAAGAACAAGAACTCAATAGAAACATGGTTGAAAATGTAGACAGAGCTTCATTAGCAGCTACAATTCGCGAAATTTTAGCCCAACAATTACCAAGTCTATTGAGTCGCCACAATTCTTCGGAAGAATTCGCGAACGTAACAGACCAGGGAATTGCCTCAGAGCATGCAGGGAACTTAGGTGATTTAGACAGAGTGGCGGATATAGTAAAAACTATCCGAGACTTTTCAGGTGATCCGTCCGAATTTAGCTTATGGAAGAAAGGAGTAAACCGCATTTTAGAAGCGTACAGTGCTTTCCAGGGTACTCCAAAATACTATGGTATTTTACTTACCATACGTAATAAGATTGTAGGACCCGCCGACATGGCACTAGAATCTTACAATACCCCATTGAACTGGTTAGCGATTTCGAAATGTCTGACTCTGCATTATGCTGACAAGCGCGACATTAACACATTAGAATACCAAATGATAATGCTTATACAGAGTACTAACCAATCTGTCGAAGAATTCCATCAAACGGTTTACAAGCACTTATCCCTAATCCTAAACAAGATCGGTTGTATCGGGTTAGGAAGAGAAGCGGAACTGTTAATTAACGAAAATGTATAGAGATAAGGCTCTAGACACCTTCGTACGAGAGTTACAAGGCGATTTGCCTCGCCTACTGGGTATTAAAGAACCAATAGAAAATCAGAACTTTAGGGCAAAAAATGCAATAAACATGGGACAGACAAGACAGTTTAGGAACCAGACTTCAAAGCCTTCACCTGCTCCTCGCAGTAATTCGTTTATCAATAGACAACCACCAATTCCACCCCCAAGAACTCAATATTACCAATTCGGACAGCAACCACCAACCGCTCTACCACGACAAAATTGGAACAACTTCGGTTACCAGCTTGCACAGCCAGTAGCTGCACCTCCACCTTTACAGTATAGGCGATTCCCGCCACAACAGTCAGCGCCACCTAGGCCACAGGCCCCAAAACCACTGCCTCGTCCAGAACCTATGGATGTGGATCCCAGTGTTCAGACTAGAATGGTGAACTATATGAACAGACCTCGCTTCGAACCAGGTAAAAGACCACCAGGTCCAATACCAGATGGGATGAACAAAGGAACTTTAACATACAGACTACAACAGAAGAAAACGAAACGCGACCCACTGAAACTCCATTGACAACGACGGACTATGAAGAAGCTATGGCAGAATACGAGGACCACAACAACCTTGACGACAACCTGGACGACTACGTAGATCAGATAGACGAAGCGGCCGCTGACAATAACACTTACGACTACTACGACGACGCTGGGTTGAATTTTTTAGAATAAAAAATTCCTCTCTTCCATATTTCGTATGCAAGTTGAGGAATGGCAAATTTATTAGAATACTTATAGACACCGGTTCAAACCGAAATTATATCCAACCTAAATTCGTCAATAACCCTATACAAAATAAATTACCTTTCAATGCTGTCTCAGTAGGCGACAGCACAGTAATTACGCACCACAAGGTAGCGAACCTTTTTAATATTCAGGATGTTGAAGTTAAGTTTTTCCTGTTGCCCACATTGAAATCTTTCGATGCTATTTTGGGCAATGATAGTTTAAAAGAATTAGGGGCAGTAATAAAAATCATAAAAATATTATGATATTAAAAAACGGTGTCTCGATCCCTATACAAGAAAAAAACATTCGAAGAAGTCAACACAGTTATTCCGAGAACATCCTACTTGTCCGACAAACAAAAAACCAAGCTAGGCGAATTACTCAAGTCGTTTCCAAACTTGTTCGCAGACCCAAACCATAAACTGACCTACACAACAAATGTAAAGGCAACGATCCGAACCTCGTCTGACAATCCTGTTTACTCGAAATTCTATCAGTATCCAATGACACTGAAAGATGAAGTAAACAAACAGATAAAAGAACTTTTAGAAGATGGTATAATTCGACCTTCTAGGTCCCCATACAATTGACCAGTGTGGATTGTACCCAAAAAGGCAGACGCTTCAGGCGATGGTTATCGCATGGTTATTGATTATCGCAATCTCAATAAAATAACCATTGCAGATAAATACCCTATTCCCGAAATAAATGAGGTACTTACCAAATTAGGGGACAATAAAGTATTCTCTGTTTTAGATCTAAAAAGTGGTTTCCTTCAAATCTCGTTAAAAAATAGTGACATAGAAAAGACCGCCTTCTCCGTAAACAACGGAAAATATGAGTTTACACGACTCCCATTTGGTCTTAAGAATGCACCCTCAATTTTCCAACGTGCTTTATATGACATACTTCGAGAACATATTGGAAAAATATGTTTTATTTACATAGACGATATCATCATATTTAGCAAAGATGATGATACGCATATTGAGAACTTGGCTAAAATTTTTCAAACTTTACAGAACGCTAACATGAAATGTCAGCTAGACAAATGTGAGTTCATGAAAAACAAAGTCGAATTCCTTGGATTTGTTGTCTCCAAAAGGGGAATAGAAACAAATCCGAGTAAAGTGGCAGCGATAGCGAATTATCCCTGCCCTAAAACTTTAAGGGATCTAAGATCCTTCCTACGGGCTTTCCGGCTACTATAGAAGATTTATACAAAATTATGCCAAATTGGCTAAACCCCTAACTTCACTTTTAAGAGGGGAAGATGGACACCTGTCCAAAAGAATGTCATCCAAAAAGATAATTTCACTAGACAATGAAGCTCTAGAATCTTTTAAGAAGCTTAAAAGTAACCTAGTGTCAAAAGAAATAATTCTCCGTTACCCAGATTTCAACAAGGAGTTCCATTTAACTACTGATGCTTCAAATTTCGCGATCGGCGCAGTTCTATCGCAAGACAACCACCCTATATCATTTCTTTCTAGAACACTTTCCAAAGCCGAAGAGAACTATGCGGCGAACGAAAAAGAAATGTTAGCCATAATTTGGGCACTCAAAGCCCTCAAAAATTACCTATACGGTAAAGCAAAGGTTAAGATCTTTACAGATCATCAACCTTTAACACATTCTCTGAGTAGCTGGAATGGAAACGCCAGAATCAAGAGATGGAAGGCTTATTTAGAGGAATATGATTATGAAATATTCTATAAACCGGGAAAGGAAAATGTTGTTGCAGACGCGCTCTCAAGAATACCTTTAGAGCAAATTAACTCCGTTGCCTCTACACAACATAGCGCTAAAAGTTCTAGCCATGACCTAATCCCTAGCGTCGAAGCCCCAATAAATGTTTTTAAAAATCAAATATTCTTTTATAAATCAGATAAATACAATTACAAGTTCACCATCCCATTTCCTACTTTCCATAGACATGAAATATACCGACATGAATACACTACGGACGATATAATAACAGACTTAAAAAACACCTCAACCCTTCCGTAATTAACGGCATTCACACGACTGAAGACATAATGGGAAAAATACAGACAACCTACCGAAGTCACTTTAAAGGAATCAAAACTCGATTCACTCAATCCAGGGTAGAAGACTTGACAGACGAAACCGAACAGGAAGAAAGAATTATTCAAATACATAGGAGAGCACATCAAAACGCTCTAGAAAATCAAAAGCAACTAGCAGAAACCTATTATTTTCCAAGAATGAAGCAAAAAATTATACATTTAGTTAAGCAATGCAAAGTTTGCAAAGAAGCTAAATATGACAGACACCCCCCAAATCCGGAAATTCAAGAAACTCCTATTCCAGAATACACCGATCACATATTGCACATTGACATTTATTCTACAGAACGACACTTAGTACTCACTGAAATAGATAAGTTTTCTAAATTAGCGCAAGCACGAATTATAAATTCAAAAGCGATAGAAGATATCAGAACCCCTTTGCGTGACATTATATTTTATTTCGGAGTCCCAAAACATATCGTTATGGACAACGAAAAAGCTTTCAATTCCCAATCAATTAAGTTCATGTTGGAGCAGCTACAGATAGAAGTCTATACTGCTCCGCCATACAAAAGTATAGTTAACGCACAGGTAGAACGCTTCCATTCAACACTCTCAGAGATAATGAGATGCCTCAAGAAAGAGGGCACTGAGAGAAATTTTAAAGAACTTTTAGAAAGGGCAGTTTACGAGTACAATTACAGTTTTCATTCGGTTACAAAGAAACGACCATTAGAAGTATTCTTCAGCAGGAGAGTAACAACAGACCCGGACCAATACGAGACAGCCAGACAAGACAATATTGAAAGACTTAAAAATAAACAGAAAATGGACCAAACAAACCACAATAAGAAGAAAACGGAAATACTTAACTATCAGCCAGGAGAAGAAATATTCGTAAGAATAAACACTAGATTAGGTTCAAAACATTCGCCAAGATATAGGAAGGAAATAGTTAATGAAAACAAGCACACCACAGTAACAACAGAATCGGGAAAAACAATACATAAAAGCCATATCAAACCTAAAATTTTTCAGAATATTACTATGGATTACGAACGATGTGAGTGGAACGATGAACCTTACGAACTATACGAACGCACAGATACTGACAATGAACAAGGGGATCGGAAAGCTACAAACCTCAACGACCAAACTAATGCACCTCATTAACTTCGACCAAATCCAAACCGTTTTAGACATTTTACATGAACATACGGAAAACAGCCTTAAACGCAGTCCATTATACGCTACTCTTCACCATGAGATAAACACAACTATTCACATATTCCGAACAATCACAGCCTTTCCCAAAACTCGAAAAACTAGGTCCTTAAATTGGCTAGGGTCAGGATGGAAGTACATAGTCCAGTAGTCCAGGGTAGTCCAGATCATGATGACCTAGTTATGATAGAGCAGAATTTAGATAAACTTATTGACAACAATAACCAACAGGTCATTGTTAACAAGCAGTTAGAAGAAAGAATAAATTAACTAACTTCAGTATCCAACGCTCTTAGCAATTCTATTCAAAAAAGTAGTTCAGTAAGTATCGAGATGGCTATTAGTTTGCACAATCAGATTCGCCTTTTAAAAGAAGAAATAATTAACATTAAATATGCCATTCAATGGGCACGATTAAACGTAGTTAACACACTTGTATTAAATGAAGATGAGCTAATTGAAATCGAGAAAATGTTTAAAATAAATAATATGCCAACCCTATCAATGGAAGAAATAATGGAGTTTTCCGATGTGTCAATTCTACATAATAAAACAACACTTCTGTATATTGTAAAAGTTCCAAACTTAGAAGAAATACAATAC
Source organism: Zaprionus inermis (assembly GCA_018151445.1). Taxonomy (NCBI): domain Eukaryota; kingdom Metazoa; phylum Arthropoda; class Insecta; order Diptera; family Drosophilidae; genus Zaprionus; species Zaprionus inermis. The sequence goes on along the minus strand of JAECXD010000131.1, from coordinate 106,894 downwards.
CAAGACCTTATTATAAAACCTATTGTAAAAAACACTTCAATTATACACTTAAACTTTCAAGAAATCTTTGTTTTCAAAAAACTTACCTATGGCATTCCCCAAACTTGTAAAACTGTAGAATATATAAAAATATGCGATAAGAAAAAAAATTGTTAATATAAGTAATTCAAAATGTATACCAAAGCTAGTTCAGGGACAGAAAGCGCTGTGTAGTTTTAGCAATGCCGACCATGTACCAAAAATAGAAGAAGTCGACGATGGAATCATCCTACTAAACGACTACGATGGAAACGTAACCTGGAACAACACAGAACTTCACCTAGAGGGCACCTATCTGGTTCAACTGTCAAATGACTCGATGATTATCGACAACCAGCAGTTCAGCAACTTGGAACCTACAGTCTCGACCCCTGGAGCACCTCTTGTGCAGTTTACGGCCGAAGAAAAAGAAAGACTTAAGGTTCTATCTCTTGAAGCATTGGAAGCATTGCACATAAACAACACTGGACAGCTGATGCACATAAGAACCCATTCAACGGTGAACAGCATTACTTTACGAACGCTCTTTGGGATTGTTCTGGTTCTTATCCTGGGTTTGCACATCTATAGCCAACGGCAGAAGAGCATAACCCTGCAACTAGGTCCCACGCCTGGAATGGATGCGAAAGTCACCGCGATTCTCGCACCTACAACCTGCGAGCAATCTTCGACTGAGGCACAGCACCAGCTACCTCAGTTCAACAACATTCCATACTTCTAGAGACAGCTTGAGGACAAGCATAAATTGGAGGGGAAAGAGTTAACAACAAAAATCTTAAAATCCAGAACAACGAACCCAATAAGCAAGCTCAATCTGCAAGCTCAGCGTCTGCATAATTTCCTGCACACGCCGAGCTGTTTCCTGCACACGCCGAGCTGCCAAGTAGAATTCGAAGAATCTGTTTGGCAACAACTTCCGCTCCCACCAATGCAAGTGATTCCAAGAAGACTGCACCGATTCGACCAACAAAACATCAGCCGATGTCATGGCCTATTGGAAGCTACGGAGTCGACGCCGATCCTCTGCCACCAAGGGCAGCGCAGCTCACAGCCAAAGACTCACAGCTTGTTAGGGACAGCTTAGGGTAATTTAGTTGCAAATTGGATTTAGACAAATAAAGTCGTTCTTAACTGAACTCCAATTCTTTTATTTTTTACCTTGCTACCAGCAAAGTAATTAACTTACATCAAACAGCCAAGTTCCAACTGTAAGGAAATAAGCGCAAAGCCAATATCCAATTAGAACTATGAATGTCGAACTCGCATAGACAAAACAAAAGAGAGACGAAAACAAGAAAGCAAGGCTACCTTCGGCTTGCCGAAGGTTTCATACCCTTGCAGTTATACAAAATATAAAATATATTTGGATTGCTGCTGGTTTCTGGGGTATTTATTGAACAATTATAACAGTACAGGAAGTCAAGATTTTTACCTGATTAAGGCTATGAATCAAACACCTGCTTCGAAAAAAAATAATTCTACCTTTTTAATGCTTTTGTACATACCTGGATTTCTTATATACTTAACACAAAATGTCATGAGGAAATGTCTTTGTGTTGTAAAGGATCTGTTGGTCATAAAATATAAATAAATTTGGAAAGTTCTCATTCAAAAATGCGTTTGAATAACAGCTACATGATTTTTTGTTTAACAGCTACATGTAATAGTACTCAAGTTTCCATAAAATTGCAACATGAAGGCTGATCGTTGATCGTTATAAGTTATAAAAGTTCGATTTCGAACTTTATTATTAGGGACACACTTAGATTTGGATGTGATAAGCCTGATAGCTATATCTTGAAATATAACGAAAATCGGCCGATAGGCTCCATGACAGCTATACGATATATCAGTCCGATCTGGCCCATTCCGACTTATTTAAAGAGGGCAGAAATAAGAAGCTTGATTGCTGTAGAGCTATATTTGCAGCTACAATCGATTTTTTTCGATTTATGGGGGCGGATGGAGGCGTGGCGAAAATCCAAAATAAACTTGATCTGCGTGCAGAATTAACACATATTGTCCCCAAATTTGGTAGCTCTAGCTCTTATAATAGCTGAGATCTAGGTTTTCACACGGACGGACAGACAGACAGACGGACAGACGGACATGGCTATATCGACTCGGCTGTTCATGCTGATTCAGAATATATATACTTTATGGGGTCGGAGATGTCTCCTTCTGCCTGTTACAAACATTTTCGGTTGGCACAAAGTTATAATACCCTTATACTCTTCGAGTAGCGGGTATAAAAAGTGGTTTCCATCAAATCTCGTTAAAAAATAGTGACATAGAAAAGACCGCCTTCTCCGTAAACAACGGAAAATATGAGTTTACACGACTCCCATTTGGTTTTAAGAATGCACCCTCAATTTTCCAACGTGCATTAGATGACATACTTCGAGAACATATTGGAAAATATGTTTTATTTACATAGACGATATCATCATATTTAGCAAAGATGATGATACGCATATTGAGAACTTGGCTAAAATTTTTCAAACTTTACAGAACGCTAACATGAAATGTCAGCTAGACAAATGTGAGTTCATGAAAAACAAAGTCGAATTCCTTGGATTTGTTGTCTCCAAAAGGGGAATAGAAACAAATCCGAGTAAAGTGGCAGCGATAGCGAATTATCCCTGCCCTAAAACTTTAAGGGATCTAAGATCCTTCCTAGGGCTTTCCGGCTACTATAGAAGATTTATACAAAATTATGCCAAATTGGCTAAACCCCTAACTTCACTTTTAAGAGGGGAAGATGGACACCTGTCCAAAAGAATGTCATCCAAAAAGATAATTTCACTAGACAATGAAGCTCTAGAATCTTTTAAGAAGATTAAAAGTAACCTAGTGTCAAAAAAAATAATTCTCCGTTACCCAGATTTCAACAAGGAGTTCCATTTAACTACTGATGCTTCAAATTTCGCGATCGGCGCAGTTCTATCGCAAGACAACCACCCTATATCATTTCTTTCTAGAACACTTTCCAAAGCCGAAGAGAACTATGCGGCGAACGAAAAAGAAATGTTAGCCATAATTTGGGCACTCAAAGCCCTCAAAAATTACCTATACGGTAAAGCAAAGGTTAAGATCTTTACAGATCATCAACCTTTAACACATTCTCTGAGTAGCTGGAATGGAAACGCCAGAATCAAGAGATGGAAGGCTTATTTAGAGGAATATGATTATGAAATATTCTATAAACCGGGAAAGGAAAATGTTGTTGCAGACGCGCACTCAAGAATACCTTTAGAGCAAATTAACTCCGTTGCCTCTACACAACATAGCGCTAAAAGTTCTAGCCATGACCTAATCCCTAGCGTCGAAGCCCCAATAAATGTTTTTAAAAATCAAATATTCTTTTATAAATCAGATAAATACAATTACAAGTTCACCATCCCATTTCCTACTTTCCATAGACATGAAATATACCGACATGAATACACTACGGACGATATAATAACAGACTTAAAAAACACCTCAACCCTTCCGTAATTAACGGCATTCACACGACTGAAGACATAATGGGAAAAATACAGACAACCTACCGAAGTCACTTTAAAGGAATCAAAACTCGATTCACTCAATCCAGGGTAGAAGACTTGACAGACGAAACCGAACAGGAAGAAAGAATTATTCAAATACATAGGAGAGCACATCAAAACGCTCTAGAAAATCAAAAGCAACTAGCAGAAACCTATTATTTTCCAAGAATGAAGCAAAAAATTATACATTTAGTTAAGCAATGCAAAGTTTGCAAAGAAGCTAAATATGACAGACACCCCCCAAATCCGGAAATTCAAGAAACTCCTATTCCAGAATACACCGATCACATATTGCACATTGACATTTATTCTACAGAACGACACTTAGTACTCACTGAAATAGATAAGTTTTCTAAATTAGCGCAAGCACGAATTATAAATTCAAAAGCGATAGAAGATATCAGAACCCCTTTGCGTGACATTATATTTTATTTCGGAGTCCCAAAACATATCGTTATGGACAACGAAAAAGCTTTCAATTCCCAATCAATTAAGTTCATGTTGGAGCAGCTACAGATAGAAGTCTATACTGCTCCGCCATACAAAAGTATAGTTAACGCACAGGTAGAACGCTTCCATTCAACACTCTCAGAGATAATGAGATGCCTCAAGAAAGAGGGCACTGAGAGAAATTTTAAAGAACTTTTAGAAAGGGCAGTTTACGAGTACAATTACAGTTTTCATTCGGTTACAAAGAAACGACCATTAGAAGTATTCTTCAGCAGGAGAGTAACAACAGACCCGGACCAATACGAGACAGCCAGACAAGACAATATTGAAAGACTTAAAAATAAACAGAAAATGGACCAAACAAACCACAATAAGAAGAAAACGGAAATACTTAACTATCAGCCAGGAGAAGAAATATTCGTAAGAATAAACACTAGATTAGGTTCAAAACATTCGCCAAGATATAGGAAGGAAATAGTTAATGAAAACAAGCACACCACAGTAACAACAGAATCGGGAAAAACAATACATAAAAGCCATATCAAACATAAAATTTTTCAGAATATTACTATGGATTACGAACGATGTGAGTGGAACGATGAACCTTACGAACTATACGAACGCACAGATACTGACAATGAACAAGGGGATCGGAAAGCTACAAACCTCAACGACCAAACTAATGCACCTCATTAACCTCGACCAAATCCAAACCGTTTTAGACATTTTACATGAACATACGGAAAACAGCCTTAAACGCAGTCCATTATACGCTACTCTTCACCATGAGATAAACACAACTATTCACATATTCCGAACAATCACAGCCTTTCCCAAAACTCGAAAAACTAGGTCCTTAAATTGGCTAGGGTCAGGATGGAAGTACATAGTCCAGTAGTCCAGGGTAGTCCAGATCATGATGACCTAGTTATGATAGAGCAGAATTTAGATAAACTTATTGACAACAATAACCAACAGGTCATTATTAACAAGCAGTTAGAAGAAAGAATAAATTAACTAACTTCAGTATCCAACGCTCTTAGCAATTCTATTCAAAAAAGTAGTTCAGTAAGTATCGAGATGGCTATTAGTTTGCACAATCAGATTCGCCTTTTAAAAGAAGAAATAATTAACATTAAATATGCCATTCAATGGGCACGATTAAACGTAGTTAACACACTTGTATTAAATGAAGATGAGCTAATTGAAATCGAGAAAATGTTTAAAAGAAATAATATGCCAACCCTATCAATGGAAGAAATAATGGAGTTTTCCGATGTGTCAATTCTACATAATAAAACAACACTTCTGTATATTGTAAAAGTTCCAAACTTAGAAGAAATACAATACCAAGACCTTATTATAAAACCTATTGTAAAAAACACTTCAATTATACACTTAAACTTTCAAGAAATCTTTGTTTTCAAAAACCTTACCTATGGCATTCCCCAAACTTGTAAAACTGTAGAATATATAAAAATATGCGATAAGAAAAAAATTGTTAATATAAGTAATTCAAAATGTATACCAAAGCTAGTTCAGGGACAGAAAGCGCTGTGTAGTTTTAGCAATGCCGACCATGTACCAAAAATAGAAGAAGTCGACGATGGAATCATCCTACTAAACGACTACGATGGAAACGTAACCTGGAACAACACAGAACTTCACCTAGAGGGCACCTATCTGGTTCAACTGTCAAATGACTCGATGATTATCGACAACCAGCAGTTCAGCAACTTGGAACCTACAGTCTCGACCCCTGGAGCACCTCTTGTGCAGTGTACGGCCGAAGAAAAAGAAAGACTTAAGGTTCTATCTCTTGAAGCATTGGAAGCATTGCACATAAACAACACTGGACAGCTGATGCACATAAGAACCCATTCAACGGTGAACAGCATTACTTTACGAACGCTCTTTGGGATTGTTCTGGTTCTTATCCTGGGTTTGCACATCTATAGCCAACGGCAGAAGAGCATAACCCTGCAACTAGGTCCCACGCCTGGAATGGATGCGAAAGTCACCGCGATTCTCGCACCTACAACCTGCGAGCAATCTTCGACTGAGGCACAGCACCAGCTACCTCAGTTCAACAACATTCCATACTTCTAGAGACAGCTTGAGGACAAGCATAAATTGGAGGGGGAAGAGTTAACAACAAAAATGTTAAAATCCAGAACAACGAACCCAATAAGCAAGCTCAATCTGCAAGCTCAGCGTCTGCATAATTTCCTGCACACGCCGAGCTGTTTCCTGCACACGCCGAGCTGCCAAGTAGAATTCGAAGAATCTGTTTGGCAACAACTTCCGCTCCCACCAATGCAAGTGATTCCAAGAAGACTGCACCGATTCGACCAACAAAACATCAGCCGATGTCATGGCCTATTGGAAGCTACGGAGTCGACGCCGATCCTCTGCCACCAAGGGCAGCGCAGCTCACAGCCAAAGACTCACAGCTTGTTAGGGACAGCTTAGGGTAATTTAGTTGCAAATTGGATTTAGACAAATAAAGTCGTTCTTAACTGAACTCCAATTCTTTTATTTTTTACCTTGCTACCAGCAAAGTAATTAACTTACATCAAACAGCCAAGTTCCAACTGTAAGGAAATAAGCGCAAAGCCAATATCCAATTAGAACTATGAATGTCGAACTCGCATAGACAATTAAACTCCTAGGTTCGACGTCGGCCGGCGGATGTGTGAAGTTTATTTTTTCACTTTTGAATAATATTTATGTTTAATTCAAATTAATTTAAATAAAGAAAATTAATCAATGAAAAACAAAACAACGCCTCCGCTACCGAATTCCATATTTATTCTTTTCATGTATCATGTGCATCATGTGTCAGTGCGGTGACGGTGCAGAGGAAGTAGTGGCTGCTAGTAAAGATTTTGCTTTTGCAGACCGATGGTTCGCATCCACATGGGACCAACAAATAATTTGTTTTATTTTGTTCCTTTGGTGTTGTTTTTTTTTTTTTTTTTTGGTCGAAGCCATATTAATTTACGTTTTACTTTAAAGCAAAAATCAAGGGCAATTGGACTTGGTCTTGCAGAAGTTTTATATTTTAATGCCAGTAAAGTAAAGTAATAAAGTAATAATTGTGACATTTGTTTTGCAATGTATGTAAAGTACAAAATAGGTTTTTCATAAATTTAAGGTCAGTTAGAATCGAAAGAGAAATTCAGTAGCAATAGACACGAGAAATCTGATGTGACTAATTAATTACAATGTGAGATCACATATGCATATATGGACGTCTCATTTACACATACATCAATCAGCCAAGTTCCAACTGTAAGGAAATAAGAATAGAGTAGAACTTGAATAGGCAAAAAATAGAGGCGTGTTGCGAAAGTTTCAATCGGCTGATAAATAAGGAAGATATTCAAAAAATAGTATTGCCTTGTGACCATGTGTTTATGTCGGTTTTTTTCTAATGTTAGTTCCCGAGCACACCATCAGCAGCGGGCAACTTTTTTTTAAATTATGTGCATCGAAATTATTCACAATGCAATTTTATCGGCCATTGCGTAAGAAATGCAGTGGCTGAGTGGTGATGGTAGTTGACTGTTAAGAGAGATGTCCAGAGTTCAACTCCTGGGTGCGGCGACCAACTTATATTTACTTATTTATTTATTGTATCTTATATTTTTTATACCCGCTACTCGTCGAGTAGAAGGGTATTACAGCTCTATGCCAACCGAAAATATCTGTAACAGGCAGAAGGAGACATCTCCAACCAAAGTGTAAATATTCTGAATCAGCATGAACAGCCGAGTCGATATAGCCATGTCCGTCTGTCTGTCCGTATGAAAACCTAGATCTCAGCTATTGTAAGAGCTAGAGCTACCAAAATTGGGGACAATATGTTTTAATTCTGCCCGCTGATCAAGTTTATTTTTGATTTTCACCACGCCTCCATCCGCTCTACAGCAATCATTATATATACATATAATAAAAAAACCACACTGCGGGCGTTTCGCGGAAGTTTCAAAAAGATCGGCCGGTAAGTAAGGAAGTTATTTAGGAATTAATATTTTTTATATATATATACTTTTTTAGAAGGAGACATTTCCCACCCCATAAAGTATAAATAGTAACATATCCATTCAACGTCTACACTTAAAACCCCTCCAATTGTAAATTAGAATATAACAAAGACACTATTGTAAAGCTCACATAGCTCACAATCACACATTAAAATTTAAGTATAAAATGTAATCAAAGAACGAGAGCCCTTCGATTAACTTGGTTTGTCGAGGACTTAGAAACAAAATCATTCATAATATCGAATAAGCTTATGTTAGAAAACAACTATTACAATAACTTATTGTACACAAACGCACTAAGCAATACATTTAAAGATGTAATTATGAGGAAAAAATCTAGATAGTTTATTTATGACTCTTGCTAGACATGACATAACGACCGTATCTAAACTTAAACAAATAGCACAACAAGAAGGTGTATACGAAATAACTTTCAATGGCCGAACAAAGTCCCAAAGTAATTCCAACCCTAACACAAACCCACCCCAAAACTCAAATATTAAGGGAAAATATAAAAATTTCGTAAGGAATACCATGCATAACAGAAACAATTCAAATCGAAATACTAGTTCAAAGCCTGCTGAACCCGCCAGCTTTGAATGAATTCAAACAAAAACTAAGTCAAGGTAGAACCCAGAATCTCTGAAACTATTAACAACAGAATGTTAATGCACCAAACCCTCCTGTCAAACGGCAAAGAGCTGGTACTAGTGGCCAATTCAAAATGGACACAGGTGAAAATTTTCATCAACCGGACTATTTGATGGCCCATCTAAAAGCTCCATTTGCTTAAATTCCAGCCATATTTTGGTTGTTTTGGCTGTGTGCGATGATGCTCCGTCCTGCTGAAAAGTGAATTCATCACAATCTGCCAGTTTTGGTAATGATGGCAGCAAACTTTCTTCCAAAATAATAATATATTTTTCAGCATTAACCGTCCATTCAATAAAATGCAGCTTTCCTAATCCTTTGGCAGACATACATCCCCATACCATAGTGCTTGCAGGAGACATTCCTGTCTTTTCAAGGCAGTCTTTATGGTATGTTTCTGTCTTTGTACGGATGACTCGTTTTCTCGTTTCGCCGACACTAACATCAAATTTGGCTTCATCGCTAAATATGATGGTGTCCCGAGCCCATTGCAAACGCTTTATTTTTGACGAAGCGTAAGCAAGGGTTTTTTGGCCTACTAGTCAGAGAAGTTATTTGGTATAATACATAAAAAATAACAAACCAGAATTGCCAATTTTCTACGCCCACTCTGAAGCCAAATTTCTTAATGACTGGCGACGATCAGCCTTTACAATTTTGGCCAGTTCCCTTTTGTCACGGGGTGTTATTGCTGTTGTTCACCCTATATTTGCAATATTATTTTCAATATTCAGAGTTTTCTTGAACAATTGGATCACCCCATGCACCGACGATATAGACAAATTTAATTGTTTGCTTATTTCAGTAATTGCCTTCCCAGATTTAAATTAACCTCTAATCAATACTCTGATTTCGGTGTAAATAGGCTTAACAAGTACCATCGTTGCTACACTTTTACCGATCTGCAGTAATTTAAAATTTTTTTGCATTCTGCATTGTATTATTATTTACTGATTATAACTAGATAGTGATTCCGTTACATTGGTTGCTTTTGCTTTGTTCTTATTTTGAGATAACAGTAAGCTTGCGTAGCGTTCGAATTAAAAGCGGTAATTTTTTTCTGATCTCTTAAGTCTATCGTTTGAATGAATTACTCATGTTGTTGTTGTTGTTGGAAATAAAATTTTTTTTTGTCATCGTAAAGAAAACTAAATTCCCATTTAGACAAAATACATTGGCATACGTTATCTATAATAGAACATTGCATACTGCCAAAAAACATATGATGTTCGAATTAATAATGGTTGGGGCTCGTACATGTGATAAAAACAAGCTACTGCATTTCTTACGCAATGACCGATAAAATTGCATTGTAAATATTTTCGGTGCACATAATTAAAAAAAAAAGTTGCCCGCTGCTGAAAATGAGCTGACATTAGAAAAAACTGACATAAGCACATGGTCACAGGGCAATACTATTTCTTGAATATCTTTCTTATTTATCACCCGAGCTTATTGATTCTTTCGCAACACGCCCGCAGAGCGGTTTTTATCACATAAACAAAAAATGATTGCAGTAGATCTATATTTGAAGCTACAATAGATTTTTATTCGATTTATGGGGGCGGATGGAGGCATGGCAAAATTCCAAAATAAACTTGATCTGCGGGCAGAATTAAAACATATTGTCCCCAAATTTGGTAGCTCTAGCTCTTACAATAGCTGAGATCTAGGTTTTCATACGGACAGACAGACGGACCGAAAGACAGACGGACAGACGGATAGACAGACAGACAGATTGACATGGCTATATCGACTCAGCTGTTCATGCTGATTCAGAATATATATTCTTTATGGGGTCGGAGATGACTCCTTCTGCCTGTTACAAACATTTTCGGTTGGCACAAAGCTATAATACCCTTCTACTGTACAAGTATCGGGTATAAAAATATAAGATACGATAAAAAAATAAATATAAATTAGTCGCCGCACCCAGAAGTTGAACTCCGGACTTCTCTCCTAACAGTCAACTACCATTACCACTCGGCCACTGCATTTCTTACGCAATGCTCGATAAAATTGCATTATGAATATTTTCGGTGCACATAATTACAAAAAAAATTGTCTGATGCTGGAGTTGAACTCGGGAACTAACAATAGGAAAAACCGACATAAGCACATGGCCACAGGGCAATACTATTTCTTAAATATCTTCCTTATTTATCAGCCGATCTTATTGAAACACGCTCGCAGGGTGGTTTTTATCAAATGTATAAAAAATAAGTCGGAAAGTCTACAGTTGAGCGGACTGGACTGTGAAACACCCGCTACAAATCTTCGGAAAAACACGTGCTAAATATGAACATTGCGTTCATGCTTTTTATTTCTTTCTGTTTTTAATTTGTTTTGCCTATGCAAGTTCCACTGGGTTCTTATTGGAAGTTGCTCTTTGCTTTTATTTTTTTGAAGTTATAACTCAGCAGAGGGCTTTAAATTATGCATGTGTGAAAGAGGCGCTTTACATACATACATATATTCTGCCTCACAGTACATCTCAACATATCTCATTTGTCGCTTTTTTTTTTTTTTTGGACGTTGATACAATGAATGTATAATCAAGTGGTCCTTGCAAAACCAAGCCGATGCTTGTTACGCGCGAATCCCAGACACAGCGAATGTCCACCTCCCGCCCAGCCGACCGAGGGGCTTAGTCGTCTGACGTACGACTCGAAATGCGAAACGCGAAATAGAGAACGCGGGCATGCAAAATACCGAGATAGAAAAGAACTTCGAGGAAAGATTACTTAATTTCTAGATAGGTTGGAAAAAATTTCAAATTTTAGGCATGCAACAGAGGAAGCGTTAGAAGAAAGAAAGTAAAGATTATTATAGCTTGATATCTCTTCCAAATGAACGGACGCGTTTTTTTTCTGCTCCCCGATTTTTATTTTATAAATGCTAACAATCGGCGTTTAGCTTTTGATTTTTAATTTAAAAGTAACTTGAACATATCCGTTCACAAACGCGAGTGCATGCCTGCTGTTTTCACCCACTGGTTTGTAATTTACTAATCACAAGTTTATTCTAAACTTTATTCCACTGCCATTTCGTTGTTTCTTTTTGTTCTTCGCTTTTCAGAGTGCAATTGTTTTTATTGTGCTCTTCTGTTTCGGCTGTTGTTGTTGCATTCTCGTTGCAGCTATAACAGTAACATCTCTTAGTGTGTGGGTGCCTAACACTCTCTCGCGCTCACTCGCCTACTCTCACTATCTTTTGCGTGCGCTCTTGACTCGCAATCCTCTCTCATTTATTTTATTTTTTCTCTCTTCTTTCATTTTTGCTTTTGTTCTTGCGGTAGTTTTTCTTGGCTACAGTAGAGACCCCGTAAAATGGAAGGCGTAATTTGTTATAAGAAATCCTGTCTAAAGCAGGTGACTGTTGCTCAGCCAAGTATCTCTTGCTGGCTTTGTGACAACGTCGTGCACATAAAATGTGCCGGCTACACGGCCTCTACGGCTGACGCCGTGGCCAAGCGCACTGGTTTGCGCTACTGTTGTGACATGTGTCGGGAGGCGGAGAACGATATGATGTCGTTCATGCGGCAGACAAAGACTGGATTTCGGGAATTGTTTGGCAGTTTCCGTAAACTTGCCGATCAGTTCTCAGCGTTAGACAACTCGTTTAATAGTTTAAAGCTATTAAATGAGTCGCCCAAGCGCAAGAAATCCGCTCACGTAGCGAAGCCTTTGCCTGCTGTCATTCCGCCCCTTCTCATTGACCAGCCATGCACTCCTGTGACTCAGCCGGTGATGTCGTTCACTATTCCTATGGTGACGAGATCATCGGTATCAGAAAAAGTCATCAACGAGTGTGTGCAAATGGTGTCACACAAAATTTCCGATGTGTCCGCTGTGGTTTCTTTACCTGTACCACAGATTATAGATATACCTAAGGCAAGTTCTAGTTCCGGAGTACCGGTTATGAACTATCCCATAGGTGTAATACCCGTGGAGCCTAAAAAGGTGTTAGGAGTTCCACTAAGGAAACAAATTTTCGTTTCCCGGCTTGCCCCTGATCTTACATCTCAAGATGTTGCGGCTTATATTCAAGCCAAAATACAAGCTGTCGAGTTTAAAGTGGAAAAATTTAAATTCTCATATGAGAGGGACATATCGTCCTTTAAAATTAGTGTCCCGGCTGAACTGCTAGCCATTATATGTTCTCCAACATTTTGGCCAGAACATGTAATGGTTAAAGAGTTTGAGGCGAAGAAGAAAAAGAATCGGAAACCGATTGTTCTTTCACTGCCAATCCCAGAAACGTCCACCCAAAAACAAAATGCAAAAAACTAAGTTCTACTTTTCTTCTTACATACCAAAATGTTAGAGGATTATGTAGCAAACTATCTAATCTATTCCTAAACAGCCTTTCTTTTACCTCCCACGTTTTAGTGTTTACTGAAACTTGGTTAAAACCGGATATTTTAAGCACCGAAGTTTTACCAAGTAAGTATACAACATACAGGCTTGATCGACCTGGCCGACGTGGTGGGGGAGTTCTGATTGCAGTAAATTCCGCCATATCATCGGAACTTTTTCAACCGGAAGTTCAACATTGCATTGAATTTATTTGTGTAAAATTACACTTTCCCGGTTTTTTCTGTTTTATAACCTGTTCATATATTCCGCCGTCATCGGAATTGTCAGTCTATTTGCAACACTTGTCTGCAATAAAGACTGTTTTGAACCTGTTATCAGACAGGGATCATTTTATAGTGTTTGGTGACTTCAATGTTCCTGAATGTGACTGGATACCAAGTGTTGGTGAGACTTATTTATTGCCTTCTCGGCAGCATGACCTATTTGACGGTCTGTTTGATATGTCATTGTCGCAGGTCAATCATATCAAAAACTTTAGAAACAGATCCTTGGATTTATGCTTCGTATCTGATCCATCTAGGGTGTCTCTAACAAGGACTCAACCACTTTCTTTACAAGAAGATTCTTATCATCCCACTTTTGAAGCTACTTTTGATCTGGGCAAATGTTTTGTTAAATTTGAAAAACTGTGTAAACGTATACGCTGCTTTAGAAAAGCAGACTTTGTATTATTGAACTTTTTACTTTCTAACTGCGACTGGTCAGAGCTTTACTCGACTACTGATATTTCAGTGGCGGTAGGCATATTTTATAAGACCATTGACTCTTTCCTTAATATTTGTGTACCGCGTTTCTATCAGACATGCTCGAGTAAGCCACCATGGTTTACAAAAGAGCTGTCTCGTCTTAAAAATTTAAAATCCAGCTTATTTAAAAATATAAAATTAATAATTGCAGTTTAGCTTTTTCCCATTTTTTAACTGCACGATTAAACTTCTCGGTCCTTAACGCGAAATGTTATAAAAACTATCTAGCTCGTTGTAGGTCTCAGTTCCTTGAGAACCCTAAACAGTTTTATAGTTTTGTTAATATGAAGCGTAAATCTTCTATATTTCCTAGATGTTTTACATCTGGCTATTGTTCCTATCTTTGGCTAGGCCGCCCTTCCCTTTGATTCTTTTGCGGCTAGCAAAAACAGCCTGTGGGGGGGTTCTTTTGGAGAACTTCCTAGCCCTTTTTTGAGGGAAGACACACAAAATCTAAATAAAAAGAATCTTTGCCACTGTCTCGTGTCAGAAAATAGAGATTAGAAAAGAAAAGTAAAAGAACAAAAAAAAAAAGAAGTGATAGAATTTACGAGAGGAGAAGCAAGAAAAGACCCACTACCATTCTACGGGGTGCACTTCGGGGACACTACTGGTGTTGGTGTAGGTCCCGCGTCTTTACCCACCCTACCTATGAGTCCTTTTTCGCATTCATTTGAAGAACTCCCTGACCTAACATTACCCTTTCATCAACCTTCAGAAATCATTATAAAATTAGTTTATTTTTCCATGTGAAAATTCCATATAATTATTCATTTATTCCAAAAAAAAAATATCTATACATATAATATTCCTAACAGGTTTCATGTTTTTGTTTATAATTATACATGTGACCCTAGTACGTTAATAACTTATAGAATAAAATTTTTGTATAATCTACGCAGATATGCTATCTCTTATTACTATATATCAAATATATTACTAAACGTTCTTCCCAACTGCATTCTCATTTCCCCATCGCGACGCTAACTAACTATCCGATAAATTACACAAAACCTATCGATCCAGTCGCATCTCCAATGTGTTTGTATTTTTAAACACGAACGCAATTACCGCCTTAAATTTTCATTACCTAAACCTTTACGCGGCGCGAGTGCTATATCTTATCGGGTTTTTTTTGGTGATGGTGAATAAACAAGTTTATGCCGACATATCAGGTAAGTACCTACAACAATTTACTGGAACAAAGAAAAAAGGTCTTAATTTGCCACGATCAATGCCATACAATCAGCTGTTTGATGTTTACCCTTTTTATCTTTTCTTTGGGGTATCTAAATAAAATTTTTCTTGCTTAGTTTTCTTGATTTTTCTTTTTATTTTTTTTTTTATATTTTTTTTTTTTTTTTTTTTTTTTTAATGTTATCGTGAAATTTCCTCAAACGGTGTAGTCGTAAGTATAAAATAAATGTGTGTACACTTACCCCCAGTTCTCCGTTGGGCCCAATGGATCGTTGGTTGCTAAATGTTGGTTTAGTGGTTATTTTATATACGTACATACACCAGAGGCAGACAAGAAAGCAATATTCGAGAAAAAAAAATGGCAACTAAGACAGTTTTCCTTTCCCCTATTATATGACCATACCGCTATATTCTAATGTCATTTGCCGGGTCTAACGATCACTCTGATTTTTTTTCTGTTCGTAATTTAATTAATAGCCGCCAAGATACATTGTAACATCAAATCATTTGCTGCCAAATTGTTGTTAGAACTGCAACTCGAACTGTCGCCAACGGCGGCACACTGCCGCAAGCTGCCGCAAAATTGCCGTCACCTGCCGCAAAATTGCCGGTGTTTCGTTAAGGGTGCATTTTCTTTTCCTCTTTCTTGTTATAACTAAATTTTTCTTTTTAACCCGATTCACTTTGCCTGAGCCTTCTGTGTAGGACAATTATGTGTCCGGGGTATTCTCTCACTAAGGGAGCCTGTACGCTTTAAATTTGTCTTTTTTTTTCTTTTATATATGTTGAATTTTGATCCTCCTCGCTCTTCTTTTTTTTGTGTTTCCAGCGTTCGCCAACTATGCCCCGAGTAGAACTCCGCGCCCGACTAGCACTAGGCTGCTAGCGCGCCAACTCTGCTTTGTCCTAAATGCTGTTGCAGGTAAGGTGACACTGCCCTCAGGCTGTATAGGAATCCTGGCCAAACAGGTACTTAATATCCAGAAGTGAATAAAAAAATGTTTTCCCTACTTACTTCAAGATTTTTTCCTTGGTCACTAACACTTCCTTTTTTTTCGTTGCGGAGGAGAATGTATGACTGCGATGATCTAGCAAAATCTAGTGCATCGCCATACTTATTCTCCTCCTTGTCCCCTTCCTTTTCTCGTTCGGACAAGTTGCAACACTGACTAGACAAAATTAAGGATACCATCTCCTGTCTTTTATTAGGAATTTACTTCTTATCAAAATCCCCGTAAGTATGCAAAGTTGCACAAATTATATTACTAATTAATTGATTTTTTCCCCTTACAGATTCCAGATTCCTAGATTTAATTTAGTTTAAGATACTTTTAAGACTTTAGTTTTAATATTTATTTATAAGTTTAATGTATTAGTTATAAGACTCTGTCCGTGCCACCCTCTATTTCGTTCGTAGGCCTCTATAGGAAAATAGCTAGAATTGTGTAGGTGATAATTTGTCTCTGTTTGTCCGTTCATCACAACCACTGTTTAGTTCGTAGGCGTCCGTAGGGAACTAAACAGAAGTGTGTAGGTTCTCATTTTATTATGGCCGTATGTCCTTCGCGTGATATGTTCCCACTAATTTTCCTTGTAGGTCCTCTAGAATGTAGTAGGAATTTCCTTGCTTTTCTCGAACTCTTGATTTTATGAACATAGGTGCTAGCTTGGCATTCACTCCTTTTTCAAAGGAGCTTTGTAAGAAATTTCTCCTAAACACTTCCTGTCCCACTTTAAAATTGACCTCCTTTTGTTCGCAAATTGTATTTCTCTGCTTGCTGCTCATAAGCAATTTTCATGTTTGCTTTTAGCTGCTTTCGCAGCAGCTGCAGTTGATCCTCCTTACGGAAGCCTCCTACATTCTCCTCCAGCATCCCTAAATTCCTCAAAAGCTTATACTGCGAACCATGTGTAATCATGTTGAATCCATATAACGCTTGATAAGGGGCACATTTTAAACTCTGGTGCACACTATTTCGCAACGCACAGCTGATTGCTGGAATGTGCTCATCCCATGCACTTTGATCTTTTTCCAAATAAGCCCTAATCGCCGCTATTATTGATCGGTTAACTCGTTCCGATGCATTCGCTTGTGGCGAGTACACTGCCGTATATTGGTGTTTTACCCCAAAGGCTGTAAGAAAAGCGTTAAAATCGTGTGCTTTGAATTGAGACCCATTATCGCTAATTAGCAGTTCAGGCACTCCATAGGCGAAAAAGATTTGGTTCTGTACCAGCTCCATGATTGCCTTTGCTGTGAATTTTCTTAGTGGCCACAGCCAATGAAATTTAGAAAAGTGGTCGAGGACTATCAGCAGGCCAATATGTCCCTGTTTACTCCTCGGATAGGGTCCTAATAAGTCAATATAGAGCCTCTGAAAAGGTCTAGAAGATTCGGCTTGTTGACCCATTGGAGGTTTTAAAGTAGTATTTGGAGCTTTTGTGCTTTTGCATACTTCGCATAGCCGAACATACTCCCTTACTTGAGTCACCATCCCTGGCCAATAATAGCTTCGCCGAATTTGTTCTAACGTTTTACCTGTGCCGCCATGGGCGCATATTACAGTGTCATGAGCACGCTTTATTACAGAGTTGGTCAAACTCTGTGGAATCCAGAGTTTCCAACCATTTCTGCTGTCTTCCGAGTCTCCATTGTCATGTTCCGTTCTAATATATAGGTGTTTGCCTATAATATTGAAATCAGGGTATGCTTCGGGATCCTCTCCTATTTTCTCCTTTACAACCCTATATGCTTCGTCATCAAAGCTTGGGGATTCCAGATCAACTTCTGGCCCATAGTTTTCGATGGCTGCCAATTCATCATTAAACATACGTGACAGCGCATCTGGCACAACATGTTTCTTGCCTTTTCGGTGGCTAATGTTAAATTTATGCCCCTGTAAATTCATCGCCCACCTCGCTAGGCGCCCTTTTAGGTTTGATTGCCTCATCAGCCACGACAAGCTAGAGTGGTCGGTCACTACTTCGAATTCCTTTAATTCGAGGTAACATCGGAATCGTTCAATGCCCAGGATGACTGCCAAACACTCTCTTTCGGTCACGCTGTAATTTCTTTGTGCCGAATTAAGTTTTTTCGACATATACGCTACCGGTCTCTCTTCGTTTAGGTCATTCATTTGCACCAGCACCGCGCCCACTCCATAGTCGCTGGCATCGCAATGCAAGTAAAATTTCCGATTAAAATCGGGATTTTGCAAGACTGGGGCCGAAGTAAGAGCGGCTTTGAGCTGATCAAACGCAGTTTGTGCTTCTTCAGTCCAGCAAAACTTTTTCTTGCCTGAGAGCAAATTTGTAATCGGAGTGGTTAATTCGGAGAAGTTAGCTATAAATCGTCTATACCAACCCGCTAGGCCCAAAAATCCTCTAACTTGTTTTATAGATTTCGGCGCAGGCCAATTGACTATCGATTCAATTTTTCCAGGGTCTGTTGCAATGCCTCCTTTTCCGATAATGAACCCTAGATATTTCACTTCGGTCACACAAAAACTGCTCTTTTCAATATTCAATGTTAAATTAGCTTTTCTAAATTGATCTGCCAGGCGCAGCAGTACTGTAAGATGCGCGTCGAAATCTGCCGATACGACACAGAGATCGTCTAAGTATCCAAAGCAACAGTATTTCAATTCGGGAGGAATCACCTCGTCCATGAGACGGCTCATCGTTTGGGGAGCGTTGCACAGCCCGAAAGGCATTACCCGAAATTGGTATAATGGCCTCCCTGGTACTGTGAACGCTGTTATCGGTCGAGATGCGTCCGCTAATGGCACTTGCCAATAAGCATCTTTCAGATCAATTTTGCTAATCAGATTTGCTTGCGGTAATCGTGCGAATATGCCTTCGATGCTCGGTAAAGGATATGCATCCTTTTTGGTGCAATCATTCACCTTACGAGCATCCAGACATAAACGTACTTTCCCTGGCTTCACTACCAGACGCATTGGAGAGCTCCATGCGCTACTGGATTTTTCGATTACTCCTAATCCGATCATACGATCAATCTCCTCAAACATCAGCTTCTCGACAGCCGGAGATACCGGATAAAATCGTTGTTTTATTGGAGTGGCGTCTCCAACTTCGATTTTGTGTTCAAGAAGTGATGTTTTCCCTAGACCCTGCTTAGCAAATGACGGAAATAAAGATTTCACGGCTTCTAATTGCTGTTTTTGTCGCGAATCTAGTGGGTAAGCGTTTGTATCTGTTTCTTCCTCTTTAGAGTCCTCCAACTCTAACGAGGAGATCAATCCTGGGGCCAAATTGAATTCTCTCCAAAAATCGATGCCGAGAATGAGATTTTTCTCAATTGACGGAATTACAAAAAGTTTTAAAAGAGTCTCTTTGTCCTTATATGTCACACGCGCTGAGAGAAAACCTAGCACTTCGTGCGATCTGCCGTCTGCCGTTTTTACTTTCGAATTTATTTTTTTGAATTCTGCCCTTTTTTCCCAATCGTTTTGCGCCAAAGTCGACCCCACGCAACTAATATTTGCCCCTGTGTCCAATAACCCTTCTTCGGTTACTCCTAAAAAGGAAACCTTAGCGTAAAAACGCCCATCGCTTTCTTTATTTATTATTGAGGACACCAGTAATCGTTTAGTTAACCTTACGGCTTTCCAAAATTTTCGCAAGCGCTGCGCCGATCTTTTTGGCGTATTACCCGCATGATTTCCAAATATTCTTTTCCTAATTTTTTTTTAATTTGGGAGCCTTGCTTCATAAGGTTATGTATGAAGACTTTTTGTATTTTTATTTTGGGCACATTTTTCTATTGACAAGTCCGGTAAAAGCATAGCTCTGGTCAGATTGTCTGAGCTAGCCGGTAAATCAGGTAAATTTGTATTTAGTGTTGCTTTGGGGCCGTTCGTGTCTGACTCACGAATGGTCCCTTGGCTTTTTCCGCTCTCTTTGCCAAACAGTTTGGGCATTACGGCTTGTAAGTGTTCTTTGCCCCGCAACCATAGCAGAAAACTGTGCGATTTTCCAAACACATATCCCAACCATGACCCTTACCGTCACAATTCCAACATCGATAAATTTTTATCGGTGCTTGAATTGCGTCGCCATTTCCCACATTAGGATCTGTGCCTTCAATATCATTGTCATCTTCCAAAGCTGCCACGTTTCTTCGGCTGAACACCGGGTTAGGTGCTGGCTTTGAGAACCGCCGAGTCGCGACTTCACCCAACAAATTTTCGCGCATTTGCACCAGCTTTCGCAAGTGTGCAATCGAACGAATTTGCACATAAAGCAATTCGTGTCGTATTTCGGGCAGTAAATTCCTTGTCAACATCTCAATGAGCTGCTGCTCTGGAATAGATGTTGACATTCGAGAAGCTAAGAGCATGACATCGTCATAAAATACCTCAAATGTCTCCCCCTGTTTTTGTTTGCGTGCTCTAATCTCTTCTAATATGTCGTTGTCGTTCCGGTAGTCTGTATATTGTTCTTTTAAAACCGCTCCAAACTCCCTCCAATTTATTTGAGGATTTTCTTTCCGATACCTCCAATACCACTCTCTAGCTTTCCCTACTAGTAGAATATGTAAATTTTTGCAGACTGAATCTATATCATTGTTCAGACAGTCTTTGGTCAACGTGGCTACTCGATATAGGAATTCTTCTACGGTGACTCCTTTTGCCGACCCATCAAACTTGAGATTCCAGCTATAGATGAGCTGAGTAATTTTCTCCGGGTTTATTGCCGTGCTGTACCGAGAGCTACTTGACTGCTGACTCAACTCGTTAAGACTCAGATTTTGTCGGCTCACTTCGGGTGAAACTTGTCTGAGACTGAGGTTGGCTAATTGTCTGGCCACAATACTTTCCAGTTGCACCCCTAAACGCTCATAATCGATGTTTGGAGAAGATGTTCGATTTGCTCTAGTATTTGAGCTTCCCCCACGCCGTGTTTGCCTAACTTCTGCGTTTACTGCGGCCCGTTTCGGTTTTCCGGAGCTTTTAACATTTCTGGCTTGTTGGTTACCCTCTACCGATTCTCCCACTTGAGGGATTTTTTTATACCTCGTGTTGTGAGGATGCGTTTTGGGCACAGCTCCCGCGTTTTGAGCCTCTAGCGCCCTTTGTTGTTGCCTCGCAGCTGCCGAAGTCGATGGTTCTAACTCCAAATTAATCTCTATCGTTTGTGATAAAACTGACCTAGGCAGCTCTTTTAAGTCCGTTAATTGCAGCGTCTTCTGGCACGTTTGACAGACTTTAAACTGTCTTACCCAGTCAGAAATGCAAGCTTCATGGAAGCTGTGCTGACATGGTGTAATTAACACTCGTTCTGCTGAGCCGGATTCCCATAATGGCTCTACGCAAATTTCGCATTTTATTACTTGACTGTTTGCATTTTCTGCGGCCAAGTTTTCTGTGCTACGTATTGTTGTCATTTTTAGTCTTTTTGTTGATTCGTTTTTTTTTTCCAAATTTATTTATTTTATTTTATTTTTTTTTTTTTTTTTAATTGTTTAGGTTATAATTTATTTTTTTCATTAAATTGATTTCTTCCAGTTGACTCTAGGGTAACGTAGGTTGTGCGCTTCACCCCGCAGTTGAGATAGTGTTGAAGAAGTTAAGAAAGAGAAAGAACTATAGTGAAAAGAAAACAGTCAAGTCTCAAGAGTCGCTCATATACTCGAGGATAATATTTTGCTATGCCAAATATTATATTTCCAAGAGTACATTTTCTTCAACGCTTTTTCCCTTGCCTTGCTGTATTTGGTTACTATCATAATTTTAGGCCGAGTCTTAGATTCAGTGGTCGATATTTAGGCCTTGCCTAAATTCGATTTCCAGCTGCTATTACTCGCAATATTATTTTCTATCTAGAGGCTTTCAGTAGCTTCTACGCATTTTACCCTTTATAATTTTTGACACTTTTTTTCGCATCATGCGTTTTAAGCTGCCTTTGCCCCACGTTGGGCGCCAATTTGTAATATCCACCCTTGGAATGGAATTTATATTTCCTAGATGTTTTCCATCTGGCTATTGTTCCTATCTTTGGCTAGGCCGCCCTTCCCTTTGATTCTTTTGCGGCTAGCAAAAACAGCCTGTGGGGGGGTTCTTTTGGAGAACTTCCTAGCCCTTTTGAGGGAAGACACACAAAATCTAAATACAAAGAATCTTTGCCACTGTCTCGTGTCAGAAAATAGAGATTAGAAAAGAAAAGTAAAAGAACAAAAAAAAGAAGTGATAGAATTTACGAGAGGAGAAGCAAGAAAAGACCCACTACCATTCTACGGGGTGCACTTCGGGGACACTACTGGTGTTGGTGTAGGTCCCGCGTCTTTACCCACCCTACCTATGAGTCCTTTTTCGCATTCATTTGAAGAACTCCCTGACCTAACATTACCCTTTCATCAACCTTCAGAAATCATTATAAAATTAGTTTATTTTTCCATGTGAAAATTCCATATAATTATTCATTTATTCCAAAAAAAAAATATCTATACATATAATATTCCTAACAGGTTTCATATTTTTGTTTATAATTATACACGTGATCCTAGTACGTTAATACCTTATAGAATAAAATTTTTGTATAATCTACGCAGATATGCTATCTCTTATTACTATATATCAAATATATTACTAAACGTTCTTCCCAACTGCATTCTCATTTCCCCATAGCGACGCTAACTAACTATCCGATAAATTACACAAAACCTATCGATCCAGTCGCATCTCCAATGTGTTTGTATTTTTAAACACGAACGCAATTACCGCCTTAAATTTTCATTACTTAAACCTTTACGCGGCGCGAGTGCTATATCTTATCGGGTTTTTTGAGTATGGTGAATAAACAAGTTTATGCCGACATATCAGGTAAGTACCTACAACAATTTACTGGAACAAAGAAAAAAGGTCTTAATTTGCCACGATCAATGCCATACAATCAGCTGTTTGATGTTTACCCTTTTTATCTTTTCTTTGGGGTATCAAAATAAAAATTTTTTTCTTGCTTAGTTTTCTTGATTTTTCTTTTTATATATATATATATTTTTTTTTTTTTTTAATGTTATCGTGAAATTTCCTCATAAACGGTGTAGTCGTAAGTATAAAATAAATGTGTGTACACTTACCCCCAGTTCTCCGTTGGGCCCAATGGATCGTTGGTTGCTAAATGTTGGTTTAGTGGTTATTTTATATACGTACATACACCAGAGGCAGACAAGAAAGCAATATTCGAGAAAAAAACAAAAAAAAAATGGCAACTAAGACAGTTTTCCTTTCCCCTATTATATGACCATACCGCTATATTCTAATGTCATTTGCCGGGTCTAACGATCACTCTGATTTTTTCTGTTCGTAATTTAATTAATAGCCGCCAAGATACATTGTAACATCAAATCATTTGCTGCCAAATTGTTGTTAGAACTGCAACTCGAACTGTCGCCAACGGCGGCACACTGCCGCAAGCTGCCGCAAAATTGCCGCACGCAAAATTGCCGGTGTTTCGTTAAGGGTGCATTTTCTTTTCTTCTTTCTTGTTATAACTAAAAATTTTTTTTTCTTTTTAAATTGATTTCCTTTTTTAACCCGATTCACTTTGCCTGAGCCTTCTGTGTAGGACAATTATGTGTCCGGGGTATTCTCTCACTAAGGGAGCCTGTACGCTTTAAATTTGTCTTTTTTTTTCTTTTATATATGTTGAATTTTGATCCTCCTCGCTCTTCTTTTTTTTTTTGGTGTTTCCAGCGTTCGCCAACTATGCCCCGAGGTAGAACTCCGCGCCCGACTAGCACTAGGCTGCTAGCGCGCCAACTCTGCTTTGTCCTAAATGCTGTTGCAGGTAAGGTGACACTGCCCTCAGGCTGTATAGGAATCCTGGCCAAACAGGTACTTAATATCCAGAAGTGAATAAAAAAAATGTTTTCCCTACTTACTTCAAGATTTTTCCCTTGGTCACTAACACTTCCTTTTTTTTTTTTTTTTTCCTTTTTTTTCAGACACAGGCACCCAGTCGTCGCGGAGGAGAATGTATGACTGCGATGATCTAGCAAAATCTAGTGCATCGCCATACTTATTCTCCTCCTTGTCCCTTTCCTTTTCTCGTTCGGACAAGTTGCAACACTGACTAGACAAAATTAAGGATACCATCTCCTGTCTTTTATTAGGAATTCACTTTTTATCAAAATCCCCGTAAGTATGCAAAGTTGCACAAATTATATTACTAATTAGTTGATTTTTTCCCTTACAGATTCCAGTTTCCTAGATTTAATTTAGTTTAAGATACTTTTAAGACTTTAGTTTTAATATTTATTTATAAGTTTAATGTATTAGTTATAAGACTCTGTCCGTTTAAAAAAAATTTTTTTAATTTTTTTTTTTTTAAAGGGTTTTATAAGGGGAAAAAAATAATTAAAGAAATATTTTTTATATTTTTTTTTTAACCTAAATATTTCTAATATTTTTTAATTTCTTTTAAGTAACATTTTTTTTTTTTATACATGTCTCCTTCTCCTCACGATTATATAAAAATAAGATCAATTAACAAAAACTAACTTTTTGTAGCAGCCTTTTTTTTTAATAAAATTTTTTTAAAAAAATTTTAAAAATTTTTTTTTAAATATTTTTTTTTTTAGTTTTTTTTATAAATTAATTCCTTCTCTTCTTTATAAAAAACCCCTCTTTGTTTTAAACACAAAAATATTTTTTTATTTGTTTTTGAGTAATTGGAAGGGGAAAAAGAAATATTTTTATAAAAAATTTAATTTTCCCTCCTTTTCCAACATCTGGGTTTCTTCAGGGGGGCCATCTAGGCCCCCCCCTTTTTACGCTTTTCATCAATGACCTACCTTTGGTCATACATAACTCCCGTACTCTCATGTATGCGGATGATGTAAAGCTTTGTTATCAATTTAAAGATGACTACTGCCACTCGCACTTACAAGCCGACCTAGATAGTTTTCATTCCTGGTGTTGTGCAAATTTCTTAAACCTGAACAGCTCCAAATGCAAGTTGATGACATTCTATCGAGCCAGTCCAAAGTACGTTTCCTACACTCTTTGTGGTTGTGTCTTAGAAAGAATTACTCTAGTTGATGATCTTGGGGTCCGTTTGGACCGAAAACTAAAGTTTTCCGAACATATTTCCCATATGGTCAATAAAGCCATGGGTGTGCTTGGCTTTATTGAGAGATGGTCTAAGGAGTTTGACGATCCTTATGTAACAAAGACCCTCTACACCTCACTTGTTCGTCCAATTCTGGAATATGGATCATGCGTATGGTGTCCCCAGTACACTACTCACAAAAACCGCATTGAATCTGTACAAAAATCTTTTTTAATTTTCGTCTTACGAGGCCTTAACTGGGACGCAAATTTAAGACTTCCTTCCTATGGCAGTAGACTTCTACAACTTAACTTACCTTCTCTAGCTAATCGTAGAACCATGCTGGGTGTAGTATTTATTAATAACCTCATCCAGGGTGACATTGACAGTGTTGACCTGGTTAGCCAGCTACACTTTTCTGTCCCTTGTAGATTAACACGTAATTACTTACCACTAACTCTTCCTAATTGTAGGTCGAACTATGCCCTTCACGATCCGTTTAGGGTATTATGTTCTGACTATAATAATCTTTACTTTCTTTCTTCTAACGCTTCCTCTGTTGCATGCCTAAAATTTGAAATATTGTCCTACCTATGTAGAAATTAAGTAATCTTTCCTCGAAATTCTGGGCGGGAGGTGGACATTCGCTGTGTCTGGGATCCGCGCGTAACAAGCATCAGCTTGGTTTTGCAAGGACCACTTGATTATACATTCATTGTATCAACGTCCAAAAAAAAAAAAAAAAAAAAAAAAAAATTATGATTAGGCTCCTCGTTGGTGCTCTCAGGGTAGCACTGTCGTTCCCTCAAGCTTACCTGGTCGCGTTAAGCTTGGCTGGTGCTGGTTGCACAGGTCTGGTTTTTGTTATTTTTCCTGTTGTTGTTGCTGCTGCTGTTTTTGCTCCTGCTGTTGTTGCTGCTGCTGTTGTTGTTGCTGCTGCTTTTGTTTCAACTGATTCTTAACTCTAACACAATGTGTCCCTTAGGCTATGTAATGCGCCTTCGCTGTCTGGAGAAGCCGGCAGAGAAACGGTAGCGTTATGTATAACTTATGCTAAGATAGTTTAAGTGAGGGAGAGAATGCGGTGTACGCATATTGTGTACATAGCGGCATGCTCAGCGTGGGAACGCACTTATGCAGTGTGCTTCATAAGTGGGCGATCACATAACGCTTCCACTTGAACATTTGTTTATGCTAGCACTGCCAATGCGTATATACTTTATTGGTTGGTTATGCAGGTATTTTGAGTACAATGTACTCGCAATATGTGCGCATACCACACCGGGCAGAATTAAAACATATTGTCCCCAAATTTCGTAGCTCTAGCTCTTATAATAGCTGAGATCTAGGTATTCATACGGACAGACAGACGGACAGACAGACAGACGGACGGACTGACATGGCTATACCGACTGTTCATGCTGATTCAGAATATATATACGTTCCACTCGATTTTTATTGGACAGACAGACAGACGGACAGACGGACAGACAGACAGACGGACGGACTGACATGGCTATACCGACTGTTCATGCTGATTCAGAATATATATACGTTATTTTTTTTTTTTTTTTTTTTGGACGTTGATACAATGAATGTATAATCAAGTGGTCCTTGCAAAACCAAGCCGATACTTGTTACGCGCGGATCCCAGACAGAGCAAATGTCCACCTCCCGCCCAACCGACCGAGGGGCACAGTCGTCTGACGTACGACTCGAAACGCGAAACGCGAAATAGAGAACGCAGGCATGCAAAGATACCGAGATAGAAAAGATTTTGAGGAAAGATTACTTAATTTCAAGATAGGTAGGACAAGATTTCAAATTTTAGGCATGCAACAGAGGAAGCGTTAGAAGAAAGAAAGTAAAGATTATTATAGTCAGAACATAATACCCTAAACGGATCGTGAAGGGCATAGTTCGACCTACAATTAGGAAGAGTTAGTGGTAAGTAATTACGTGTTAATCTACAAGGGACAGAAAAGTGTAGCTGGCTAACCAGGTCAACACTGTCAATGTCACCCTGGATGAGGTTATTAATAAATACTACACCCAGCAGGGTTCTACAATTAGCTAGAGAAAGTAAGTTAAGTAGTAGAAGTCTACTGCCATAGGAAGGAAGTCTTAAATTTACGTCCCAGTTAAGGCCTCGTAAGGCGAAAATTAAAAAAATTTTTTGTACAGATTCAATGCGGTTTTTGTGAGTAGTGTACTGGGGACACCATACGCATGATCCATATTCCAGAATTGGACGAACAAGTGAGGTGTAGAGGGTCTTTGTTACATAAGGATCGTCAAACTCCTTAGACCATCTCTTAATAAAGCTAAGCACACCCATGGCTTTATTGACCATATGGTAAATATGTTCGGAAAACTTTAGTTTTCGGTCCAAACGGACCCCAAGATCATCAACTAGAGTAATTCTTTCTAAGACACAACCACAAAGAGTGTAGGAAACGTACTTTGGACTGGCTCGATAGAATGTCATCAGCTTGCATTTGGAGCTGTTCAGGTTTAAGAAATTTGCACAACACTAGGAATGAAAACTATTTAGGTCGGCTTGTAAGTAAGAGTGGCAGTAGTCATCTTTAAATTGATAACAAAGCTTTATATCGTCCGCATACATGAGAGTACGGGAGTTATGTATGACCAAAGGGAAGTCATTGATGAAAAGCGTAAAAAGGAGGGGGCCTAGATGGCTACCCTGAGGAATGCCAGATGTGGTATGAAGAAGGTGTGAAAATACATTTTTAAAGAGAACTCTTTGGGTTCTGCCATTCAGATAACTCACAATCCAATTAAGAAGTTTTGGTGTGAAGCCTAAGAGGCTGAGTTTATGTGCAAGAAGGGAATGATTTACTGAGTCAAAAGCCTTACTGAAATCAGTGTATATAACATCAGTTTGAAGATTTTCCTGAAAACCTTTTATAACAAAGGATGTCAGCTCCAGTAAGTTTGTCGTAGTTGAGCGACGTTTTATAAATCCGTGCTGAGAAGGCGATATGACGGATCTACAGAAATGTTGCAAGTGAGGAGTTAAAGCATTCTCGAAGAATTTAGGTATAGCCGACAATTTAGAGATACCTCTATAATTGCTTGCTTCAGACTTACTGCTTTTCTTAAACAAGGGAATGATAAAAGATGTTTTTTCAAATGGAAGGAAAGGATGAAGTATCTAAGGACAGCGAAAACAGTTTGAGCAATGGCTTACTTAGCGAGTTGGCACAGAACCGAAGTACACAAGCGGGAACACCATCTGGGCCTGGTGAAAAAACTGGTTTAACCAAGTGAAGATCCTTAACAAGTGAATTCTCGTTTAGAATAGGGTATAGGTAGCAAGAGCTACCAAATTTGGGGACAATACGTTTTAATTCTGCCCGCAGATCAAGTTTATTTTGGATTTTTGCCACGTCTCCATCCGCCCCCGAAAAAAATCAATTGTAGCTGCAAATATATAGATAAATAAGTAAGATATTCAAAAAATAGTATTGCCCTGTGCTTATGTCGGTTTATTAATGTTAGTTCCCGAGTTCAACTCCAGCATCAGCAACTTTTTTTTTTAATTATGTGCACCGAAAATATACATTATGCAATTTTATCGAGCATTGCGTAAGAAATGCAGTGGCCGAGTGGTAATGGTTGTTGACTGTTGAGCGAGAGGTCCGGAGTTCAACTCCTGGATGTGGCGACCGACTTATATGCAACCGACAGCAATGCAAAAAACAAGCGACAAATAAGATATGTTGAGATGTACTGTGAGGCAGCATATATGTATGTATGTATAGGCTCCCCTTTCACACTTGCATAATTTACAGCCCTCTGCTGAACTATAACTTCAAAGTAATAAAAGCAAAGAGCAACATCCAATAAGAACTGAGTGGAACTTGCATAGGCAAAACAAATTAAAGACAGAAAAAAATAAAAAGCAAGAACGCAATGTTCATATTTGGCACGTGTTTTTCCGAAGATTTGTAGCGGGTGTATCACAGTCCAGTCCGCTCAACTGTAGCCTTTCCGACTTATTTTTTGTAATTGTGTGCACCGAAAATATTCATAATGCAATTTTATCAAGCATTGCGTAAGAAATGCAGTGGCCGAGTGGTAATGGTAGCTGACTGTTAAGAGAGAAGTCCTGAGTTCAATTTCTGGGTGCGGCGACTAATTTATATTTATTTTTTTATCGTATCTTATATTTTTATACCCGCTACTCGTAGAGAAGAAGTTTATTATAGTTTTGTGCCAACCGAAAATGTTTGTAACAGGCAGAAGGAGTAATCTCCGACTCCATAAAGTATATATATTCTGAATCAGCATGAACAGCCAAGTCGATATAGACATATCCGTCTGTCCGTCAAGTTTATTTTGTATTTGTGCCACGTCTCCATTCGCCCCCATAAATCGAATAAAAATCGATTGTAACTTCAAATATAGATCTACAGCAATAATTTTTCTTATGTGATAAAAACCGCTCTGCGAGCGTGTTGCAAAAGAATCAATAAGCTCGGCTGATAAATAAGGAAGATATTCAAGAAATAGTATTGCCCTGTGACCATGTCCTTATGATGGTTTTTTCTAATGTCAGCTCAACTTCAGCAGCGGGCAACATTTTTTTTAATTATGTGCACCGAAAATATTCACAATGCAATTTTATCGGTCTATGCGTAAGAAACGTAGTGGCTGAGTGGTGATGGTAGTTGACTGTTAAGAGAGAAGTCTGGATTTCAACTTCTGGGTGCGGAGACTAATGTATATTTATTTTTTTATTGTATCTTATATTTTTATACCTGCTACTCGTAGAGTAGAAGGGTATTCTAGTTTTGTGCCAACCGAAAATGTTTTTAACAGCCAGAAGGAGTCATCTCCGACCCCATAAAGTATATATATTCTGAATCAGCATGAACAGCCAAGTCGATATTGCCATGTCCGTCTGTCTGTCCGTATGAAAACCTAGATCTCAGCTATTATAAGAGCTAGAGCTACCAAATTTGGGGACAATATGTTTTAATTCTGCCCGCAGATCAAGTTTATTTTGGATTTTTGCCATGCCTCCATCCGCCCCCATAAATCGAATAAATTGATTGTACCTGCAAATATGGCTCTACAGCATCTTATACATGTGATAAAAACCACTCTGCGGGCGTTTTTCGAATGTTTCGATAAGATCGGCCGGTAAATAAGGAAGATATTCAAGAAATAGTAGTGCCCTGTGACCATGTGCTTATGTCGGTTTTTCCTATTGTTATTTCCCGATCCAGCATCAGGCAACATTTTTTTTGTAATTATGTGCACCGAAAATATTCATAATGCAATTTTATCGGTCTATGCGTAAGAAACGTAGTGGCTGAGTGGTGATGGGTGTTGACTGCTAAGAGGCGGCGACTAATTTATATTTATTTTTATATCGTTTCTTATATTTTTATACCCGCTACTCGTAGAGTAGAAGGGTATTATAGCTTTGTGCCAACCGAAAATGTTTGTACCTGGCAGAAGGAGTAATCTCCGACTCCATAAAGTATATATATTCTGAATCAGCATGAACAGTCGGTATAGCCATTTCAGTCTGTCCGTCTGTCTGTCCGTATGAAAACCTAGATCTCAGCTATTATAAGATCTAGAGCTACCAAATTTGGGGACAATATGTTTTATTTCTGCCCGCCGATCAAGTTTATTTTGGATTTTTGCCACGCCTCCATCCGCCCCCATAAATCGAAAATAAGTCGATTGTAGCTTCAAATATAGCTCTACAACAATAATTTCTTTAATGTGAAAAAACCCACCCTGCGGGTTTTTTTCGAATGTTTCGATAAGATCGGCCAGTAAAAAAGGAAGATATTTAAGGAAATAGTAGATTTTTGTTTTTTTTTTTTTTTTTTTTTTTTTTTTTTTTTTTTCCATTCCATCAGTACAATAAAATATTTTTTTTTTTTTTTTTTTTTTATTTATTTTTTTTTTATTTTTTTTTTTTTTTTTTTAAGAAAAGTATTGTGTTTTTTTGTTGTTTTTTTTTTTTTTTTTAAAGTTTGGTTTTTCTATTTTGGGTTGGGGAGCTTATATTATTTTTTTTTTTTTTTTTTATTTTATATTTTTTTTCCTGCTACTCGTAGAGTAGAAGGGTATTATAGATTTGTGCCAACCGAAAATGTTTTTAACAGCCAGAAGGAGTCATCTCCGACTCCATAAAGTATATGTAACGATGGTTATCGATATGCGATGATCGTTTTCTCCCAAGGGCGTAGGGGGGGGGGGGAGGGGGAGAGGCGGGTAGAGAAAAGAAAAGAGCGTGTTGAAAGTTGAGCGAAAAAAGATCGTCAAGCCGAAAAGTCGTTGTGTCCGGAGTAAGGCAAAGTTGTGTAGTCGTCGTATGTCCGGAGATCAAGAAGTGTTGGCAGGAGTCATCTTTTTATTAAATACCAAATAAATTAAGCAAACTATTATAATATCAAAATGTTACTAAGATAAACAATTGTGTTAAACAATAAATATCCTACATTTGGGGGCT
Source organism: Zaprionus inermis (assembly GCA_018151445.1). Taxonomy (NCBI): domain Eukaryota; kingdom Metazoa; phylum Arthropoda; class Insecta; order Diptera; family Drosophilidae; genus Zaprionus; species Zaprionus inermis. Next base: position 75,262 of record JAECXD010000131.1, on the reverse strand, counting down.
CGTCCGACTAAACAATAAAAAATTGACCCATTTGTAAAGTGCAGAAAGTTGAACAGTTGTGGAATTACGTCAAAAGTGCTAAATAATAAGTTGTGAAATTTCGCAAGTTGGTTGGCGTCGGTCGGAAATTCCTAGAAGCGTGGTGAGTTTCGCAAGTTGGTTGGCGTCGGTTAGAAACTTCTACGATAGAAGCGTGGTGAATAAATTTGAGTTGACGGCAAACAGCGAATACGAAAGCATGAGTGAGGAGGAGAGAAAGGGACAGCGATATGGTGCTGTCACACGGTCGGGGGCAAAGCGAGGAGACGAAAATGAAAATGCAGAAGAGCAGCGTCTATCAGAAGTGTGTGCAGACCAAATAAAAGAGATGCAAGCGGAGAGTAATAAAAGTCTACAACAAATAATTGAGCTGCTTACTCTTAAGATTCAAGCTGATGAAATTACCCAGAAAGAGCCGAAAGTAACTGCAGACAATTTTGCAAAAATTGTACCCGACTTCGATGGCGTCAGCATACCAGTGGAGATTTGGCTTGAAAATTTTGAGCAGAATGCAGATGCATATGAGCTTACGAAAAACAACGATATGTGCAGGCACGAGGAAAAATGGTTAAAATGGCCAAGTTGTTTCTGGAGTCAGAGTTGGTGAGCACATATGAGCAACTTAAAAATGTCCTAATTGGCGAATTTAAGCGCGCGTCGAAAAGTGCCGATGTACATGCAAAGTTGACGCACAGGAAGAAGAAGACCGACGAAAGCATGCACGAATACATGCTAACAATGAAAAAAATTGCAGCGCTTGGACAAGTCGATGTTGAGTCTATTATCGCTTATATAGTTGACGGACTGGATATTAAAAACGAATTCAAATTTGCATTGTACGGCAGCAAATCATACAGCGAACTGTTGGAAAAATATGAGTTGTACGAGAGCAAGTGTGTTATCGAAAAACCGCAAAAGCAATACAGTGGTGGCAGAAAAAATATAACCGATGGAAAAAGTATTCGTTGCTACAACTGCGGATCTAATGAACACATGAGAAAAGACTGCAAGGCAGAAACAAAATGTTTTAAATGTGCAGGCAGCGGTCATATATCTTCAAATTGTCCACAAGTTGTAAAAAGTGTTCAAGTCGTAAAAGATACTAAGCGCTTGAAAGTAGTTTTGCTGAACGGTACAGAGGTCGCCTGCCTTGTGGACACAGGATCCGATGTGTCAATCGTATGTCAGTCTTTGTACAATAAACTTCAAAGTACTGTGATGCAGAAGTGTTATTCCGTTCTACGAGGCCTTGGAAACGCTAAGACGCAGCCGCTAGGTTCATTTATGGGCAGAGTACACGTTGACGGGATCGAAGCCATACAAAAGTTTGTTGTGATACCAAACAATCAAATCGAGAACGACGTAATACTTGGCTTTGACTTTGTATCGCAATTCTGCGTGACTTTGAATGACGGAGAATTCATCTTTACAAAGGCGTCAGCGCGGCCGGAATGCGCTGAATCAAAAGAGCTAAGTATGTACAATATTGTTGAGACTGGTAGTAACATAGATGCTTCTCCACAGTACAAGCCGATGATCGAGTCAATGATAGCAGAGTACAAGCCAGCCAAAAACAACGCTGAATGCCCGGTGTCGATGAAGATCGTGCTAGAGGAGCGTACAAAACCATTTCGTCATCAACCAAGCCGTCACTCAGCTGTGGAATCCGAGTCGATCAGAGAACAAGTTGACGCCTGGTTGCAGGATGGCATTGTGCGCAAATCTTCATCGAACTTTGCCAGTCGAGTCGTCGTGGTCAAGAAGAAGGATGGCACGGACAGAATCTGCGTTGACTTTCGTCAATTAAATAGTATGGTACTTAAGGACTGCTTTCCAGTGCCACGCATGGATGATGTACTGGAACAGCTTCAGTCAGCAAATGTATTCGTAGTTATGGATCTGGAGAATAGCTTCCTCCACGTACCAATTGAGGAGTCCAGCCGCAAGTTTACAGCGTTCATAACCAAGGAAGGGCTTTTTGAATTCAATCGAGCGCCGTATGGTTTTTGCAACTCGCCGGCCGTTTTCAATCGATTTGTCAGTTGCGTCTTTGAAGACTTGATTATGCAGGACGTACTCCAGTTGTACATTGATGACATTATCATATACGCAAACACAAACGAGGAATGCATGTCAAAGTTGAAAGCAGTTCTAAATCAAGCAGCCAAGTATAATCTAAGAATCAAATGGAGTAAGTGCCACTTTCTTAAGAACAGAATTGACTTTCTGGGCCACACCGTGGAAATGGGCAAGAATCGACCAGGACAAGAGAAGACGCAAGCTGTGCAGAGGTTCAAATGTCCAAATAACATAAAAGGCGTCCAATCTTTTTTGGGGTTGACCGGATTTTTCCGCAAATTCATTCGAGATTACGCTCAGATCGCTCGCCCGTTAACTAACTTGTTAAAAAAAGACGTGGTTTTCAAGATGGAGGCAGAAGAACTAAACGCTATAAGTTGTCTAAAAAATTCATTGTCATCAGAACCTGTACTAAGCATATACTGTCGAGAAGCGCCAACTGAGCTACATACTGACGCGTCCAAGGATGGATTTGGTGCAGTATTGACACAGGAGTTTGACAAGCAGCAGCATCCAGTATTTTATTGGAGCAAAAAGACATCGCAGAGCGATTCAAAGCGCCACAGCTACATTCTGGAGGTTAAAGCAGCGTTTCTTGCCATGCAGAAATTTCGATACTACCTGCTAGGCATACATTTCAAGTTGGTGACAGATTGCGCAGCTTTTTCGCAAACAATAAAGAAAAAAGATGTACCACGAGAAGTTGCACAGTGGATTCTTGCTCTGCAGGACTTTAATTTCGAAGTCGAGCATCGCTCCGGCAGCAGGATGAAGCACGTTGACAGTCTCAGCCGATACCCACAAGATGTTTTGGCCATAACTTCAGAAGTTGCAGCTAGATTAAAAGTTGCCCAGGAAAAGGATAACTACATTAAAGCTATAGCAGAAATATTAAAATTGCAGCCGTATGAAAATTTTAAGCTGAAAGGTGGAATTGTATACAAAACCATGAACGGCAGTGACTTGTTGGTCGTACCCAAAACAATGGAGCATGAAGTTATAGCGGATACACACAGTATTGGCCATTTTGCATTGCAAAAAACAATTCACACACTACAGCAGCAGTTCTGGATACCACATATGGAACGAAAAGTAGCCCAGCTGATTAACAATTGCGTCAAGTGCATTATTGTCAACAAGAAGTTGGGAAAGCCAGAAGGATTTTTGAACTGCATTGAAAAGGGAGATAAGCCACTTCATACCCTCCACATCGATCACTTGGGGCCCATGGATTCAACGTCAAAGGGCTACAAATACATATTTGCAATCGTAGATGGATTTTCCAAATTCGTATGGCTTTTCACCACTAAGAGCACCGGCACCGATGAAGTTGTAAAAAAGTTAGAGGAATGGTCTAATATTTTTGGTCAGCCGCTACGCATTATCAGTGACAGGGGCGTGGCATTTACCTCAAACAGCTTTGAAGAATATACCAAGTCAAATGGTATTGAACACGTTTGGACAACAACAGGAGTTGCTCGGGGCAACGGTCAGATAGAGCGAGTCAACAGATGCATTCTATCAATAATCAGCAAGTTATCAATTGATGACACTTCAAAGTGGTATAAGCATGTATCCCAGGTGCAGAAAGCGATCAATGCCCATATTCATTGCTCCACAAAGAAGACGCCATTTCAAGTAATGTTTGGAGTAAACATGAGGAATAAGGTTAGTGACAATATACTAACTACTCTAGAACAAGAGCTGGTGACAGACTTCGACGCAGAGAGAGCTGAATTACGCAAGGAGGTAAAAACACATATTCAGCAGGCGCAGCAAAAGTATAAAGACGGCTATGATCGCAAACGCAAGGGCGAGCGTACATATAAAGAAGGAGATCTGGTGGCTATTAAACGAACTCAGTTTGTGACTGGCAAAAAACTAGCTAGCAGTTTTCTTGGGCCATATGAAGTAACTAAGGTAAAGAGAAACGGCCGTTACGATGTACGGAAAACAGCTCAGGTGGAAGGCCCTACAATAACTGCAACATGTGCAGAAAATATGAAGCTATGGAAGTACGCGTCTACAGGTGAAGATCTATGGTCGTCTGGGTCAGACGACAGTGATCAGGATGGCCGAATGTAACGATGGTTATCGATATGCAATGATCGATGGTCATCGCAAGGGCGTCGTGAGCGCGGGCAGAAGAGGAGGAGTCAGTCGAGAAAGAAAAGAGCGTGTTGAAAGTTGTGCCATAAGAAAAAGATCGTCAAGCCGAAAAGTCGTTGTGTCCGGAGTAAGGCAAAGTTGTGTAGTCGTCGTATGTCCGGAGATCAAGAAGTGTTGGCAGGAGTCATCTTTTTATTAAATACCAAATAAATTAAGCAAACTATTATAATATCAAAATGTTACTAAGATAAACAATTGTGTTAAACAATAAATATCCTACATATATGTATGTATGTATAGGCGTCTCTTTCACACATGCATAATTTATAACTGCAAAGTAATAAAAGCAAACGGCAACATCCAATAAGAATCGAGTGGAACTTGCATAGGCAAAACAAATTAGAGATGGAAAGAAATAAAAAGCAAGAACGCATTGTTCACATTTGGCACGTGTATTTCCGAAGAGTTGTAGCGGGTATATCACAGTCGAGTCCGCTCGACTGTAGCCTTTCCGACTTATTGCTTTTGTTCTTGCGGTAGTTTTTCTTGGCTACAGTGAGCATAAAAAAGAAATCTGCTCACGTAGCGAAGCCTTTGCCTGCTGTCATTCCGCCCCCTCTCATTGACCAGCCATGCACTCCTGTGACTCAGCCGGTGATGTCGTTTACTACTTCTATGGTGACGAGATCGTCGGTGTCAGAGAAAGTTATCAACGAGTGTGTGCAAATGGTGTCACACAAAATTTGCGATGTGTCCGCTGTGGATTCTTTGCCTGTACCACCGATTATAGAATTCCCACAGGTGTAATACTCGTGGTGCCTAAAAAGATGATAGGAGTTCCACTAAGGAAACTAATTTTCGTTTCCCGGCTTGCCCCTGATATTACATCTCAAGATGTAGCGACTTATATTCAAGCCAAAATACAAGCTGTCGAGTTTTAAGTGGAAAAATTTAAATTCTCTTTTAAAACAAGTCGGAAAGGCTACAGTCGATCGAGCTCGACTGTGATATACCCGCTACAGTTCAAACAATTTAAAATAGTTTTCCATTTACATAATTTTTTTACATTTTCATTCGATTTAAAATTAATATTATCATAATTTCTTAATTTAATTTAAAAATTTTAATTGTAAATTTTAATAAATATATGTTATACATTTTTCGCCGCTCAAAGTAGCTCCCGATTTAAAAAATTAACAGTATTTTATTAAAATAAAATTATTAATTAATTAAATTGAGAGCCAGGGAACACCACGGGGAGGCCATTATATATACAAATATGCTGTAACCTGTAACCTGTAACTGACCTTATATATATTAAAAACTTATTTTGTACTTTATATACATTGCAAAACAAATGTCATAATTATTACTTTATTACTTTACTTCACTGTCATTAAAATAGAAAACTTCTGCAAGACCAAGTCCAATTGCACTTGATTTTTTAAGTAAAACTTAAATTACATGGGCCATGAATTTACAATGTACATGTGTAATATAAATTAATATGGCTTCGACAAAAAAAAAAAACAACAACGGAACAACAAAATAAAACAAATTATTTCTTGGGCCCATGTGGATTCGAACCATCGGTCTAAAAAACCAAATCTCTACAAGCAGCAACTACTTCCACCGCGCCGTCACCGCACTGACACCAACGTCGGCAAAGTTGCATTATCAGACCATTTACATTATTATACATGAAAATAACAATAACGCAAGGCTACCTTCGGCTTGCCGAAGGTTTCATACCCTTGCAGTTATACAAAATATAAAATATATTTGGATTGCTGCTGGTTTCTGTGGTATTTATTGAACAATTATAACAATACAGGAAGTCAAGATTTTTACCTGATTAAGGCTATGAATCAAACACCTGCTTCGAAAAAAAATAATTCTACCTTTTTAATGCTTTTGTATATACCTGGATTTCTTATATACTTAATACAAAATGTTATGAGGAAATGTCTTTGTGTTGTAAAGGATCTGTTGGTCATAAAATATAAATAAATTTGGAAATTTCTCATTCAAAAATGCGTTTGAATAACAGCTACATGATTTTTTGTTTAACAGCTACATGTAATAGTACTCAGATTTCCATAAAATTGCAACATGAACCTTCATTAGACCGATCGTTGATCGTTATAAGTTATAAAAGTTCGATTTCGAACTTTATTATTAGGGACACACTTAGATTTGGATGTGGTAAGCCTGATAGCTATATCTTGAAATATAACGAAAATCGGCCGATAGGCTCCATGACAGCTATACGATATATCAGTCCGATCTTGCCCGTTCCGACTTATTTAAAGAGGGCAGAAATAAGAAGCTTGTGAGCAAAGTTTCATGAAGATAGCTCAATAACTGGGGGACTAATTTGCGTTGCAACAGACAAACGGACTGACTGATTGTTCCTATAACAGCTATAGAATATAAACGTCTGAGATATTTAAATGGAAAAACTAAGAGCGGGTTACTGTATAACATTAAAAAGTATTGATAATGTGCGGTATTTCCAAAAACAAAACAGACGGACGGACGGACGGACGGACGGACGGACGGACGGACGGACAGACGGACATCCATTTTTCGACTCCTCTGGTGATGCTGATTCAGAATATATATACTTTATATGGTCGGAGATGTCTCCTAAGGTGCGTTGCAAACTTCTGGCTAAAATTAATATACCCTCTGCAAGGGTATAACAAGTCGGAAAGGCTACAGTCGAGCTGACTCGACTGTGATATACCCGCTACAATTCTTCGGAAAAACACGTGCCAAATGTGAACAATGCGTTCTTGCTTTTTATTTCTTTCCGTCTCTAATTTGTTTTGCCTATGCAAGTTCCACTCGATTCTTATTGGATGTTGCCCTTTGCTTTTATTACTTTGCATTTATAAATTATGCATGTGTGAAAGAGACGCCTATACATACATACATATATGCTGCCTCACAATACATCTCAACATATCTAATTAGATTTGTCGTTTGTTTTTTGTGTTGCTGCTCAATGTCTCTTTCGATTCTAAGTGGCTTTAAATATACTAAAAATTTATTTTGAATTTTGCAACACACTATAAAATAAAAAAAATATAAAATATATCACAACCTATCTCTTCCAAGTGAACGGACGCGTTTTTTTTTCTGCTCCCCGCTTTTTATTTTATAATTGCTAACAATCGGCGTTTAGCTTTAGATTTATAATTTAAAAGTAACTTGAACATATCCGTTCACAAACGCGAGTGCATGCCTGCTGTTTTTACCCACTGGTTTGTAATTTACTAATTATACTTATTCTAAACTTTATTCCACTGCCATTTCGTTGTTTCTTTTTGCTCTTCGCTTTTCAGAGTGCAATTGTTTTTATTGTGCTCTTCTTTTTCGTCTGTTGTTGTTGCATTCTCGTTGCAGCTATAACAGTAACATCTTTTAGTGTGTGTGTGCCTAACACTCTCTGGCGCTCACTCACCTACTCTCACTATCTTTTGCGTGGGCTCTTGACTCGCAATCCTCTCTATTTATTTTATTTTTTCTCTCTTCTTTCATTTTTGCTTTTGTTCTTGCGGTAGTTTTTCTTGGCTACAGTAGAGACCCCGTAAAATGGAAGGCGTAATCTGTTATAAGAAATCCTGTCTAAAGCAGGTGACTGTTGCTCAGCCAAGCATCTCTTGCTGGCTTTGTGACAACGTCGTGCACATAAAATGTGCCGGCTACACGGCTTCTACGGCTGACGCCGTGGCCAAGCGCACTGGTTTGCGCTACTGTTGCGACATGTGTCGGGAGGCGGAGAACGATATGATGTCGTTCATGCGGCAGACAAAGACTGGATTTCGGGAATTGTTTGGCAGTTTCCGTAAACTTGCCGATCAGTTCTCAGCGTTAGACAACTCGTTTAATAGTTTAAAGCTATTAAATGAGTCGCCCAAGCGCAAGAAATCCGCTCACGTAGCGAAGCCTTTGCCTGCTGTCATTCCGCCCCCTCTCATTGACCAGCCATGCACTCCTGTGACTCAGCCGGTGATGTCGTTCACTACTCCTATGGTGACGAGATCATCGGTATCAGAAAAAGTCATCAACGAGTGTGTGCAAATGGTGTCACACAAAATTTCCGATGTGTCCGCTGTGGTTTCTTTGCCTGTACCACAGATTATAGATATACCTAAGGCAAGTTCTAGTTCCGGAGTACCGGTTATGAACTATCCCATAGGTGTAATACCCGTGGAGCCTAAAAAGGTGTTAGGAGTTCCACTAAGGAAACAAATTTTCGTTTCCCGGCTTGCCCCTGATATTACATCTCAAGATGTTGCGGTTTATATTCAAGCCAAAATACAAGCTGTCGAGTTTAAAGTGGAAAAGTTTAAATTCTCATATGAGAGGGAGGGAAGGACGATATTCCTTTAAAATTAGTGTCCCGGCTGAACTGCTAGCCATTATATGTTCTCCAACATTTTGGCCAGAACATGTAATGGTTAAAGAGTTTGAGGCGAAGAAGAAAAAGAATCGGAAACCGATTGTTCTTTCACTGCCAATCCCAGAAACGTCCACCCAAAAACAAAATGCAAAAAACTAAGTGCTACTTTTCTTCTTACATACCAAAATGTTAGAGGATTATGTAGCAAACTATCTAATCTATTCCTAAACAGCCTTTCTTTTACCTCTCATGTTTTAGTGTTTACTGAAACTTGGTTAAAACCGGATATTTTAAGCACCGAAGTTTTACCAAGTAAGTATACAACATACAGGCTTGATCGACCTGGCCGACGTGGTGGGGGAGTTCTGATTGCAGTAAACTCCGCCATAACATCGGAACTTTTTCAACCGGAAGTTCAACATTGCATTGAATTTATTTGTGTAAAATTACACTTTCCCGGTTTTTTCTGTTTTATAACCTGTTCATATATTCCGCCGCAATAAAGACTGTTTTCAATCTGTTATCAGACAGGGATCATTTTATAGTCCTTGGTGACTTCAATGTTCCTGAATGTGACTGGACACCAAGTGTTGGTGAGACTTATTTATTGCCTTCTCGGCAGCATGACCTATTTGACGGTCTGTTTGATATGTCATTGTCGCAGGTCAATCATATCCAAAACTTTAGAAACAGATCCTCGGATTTATGCTTCGTATCTGATCCATCTAGGGTGTCTCTAAAAAGGACTCAACCACTTTCTTTACCAGAAGATTCTTATCATCCCACTTTTGAAGCTACTTTTGATAAGCTGCTTTAGAAAAACAGACTTTGTATTATTGAACTTTTTGAACTTTTTACTTTCCAACTGCGACTGGTCAGAGCTTTACTCGACTCCTGATATTTCAGTAGCGGTAAGCATATAAGACCATTGACTCTTTCTTTGACATTTGTGTACCTCGTTTCTATCAGACATGCTAGAGTAAGCCACCATGGTTTACAAAAGAGCTGTCTCGCCTTAAAAATTTAAAATCTAGTTTATTTAAAAAATATAAAATTAATAATTGCAGTTTAGCTTTTTCCCGTTTTTTAGCTGCACGTTTAAATTTCTAGGTCCTTAACGCGAAATGTTATAAAAACTATTTAGCTCGTTGTAGGTCTCAGTTCCTTGAGAACCCTTAACAGTTTTATAGTTTTGTTAATATGAAGCGTAAATCTTCTGTCTTTCCTTCAAAGTTGTCGTTTGAAAATACCACTGCAGATACCGACCAAGCCATGGCCGATATGTTTGCTAGGTTTTTTCAAACCACGTATTCGCCTACTACACAAAAGATTCATGTTTATCCATACAATATTGCTTGCTGAAATTGTATCTTCAAACCCTATTCTAAACGAGAATTCACTTGTTAAGGATCTTCACTTGGTTAAACCAGTTTTTTCGCCAGGTCCCGACGGTGTTCCCGCTTGTGTACTTCGGTTCTGTGCCAACTCCTTAAGTAAGCCATTGCTCAAACTATTTTCGCTGTCCTTAGATACTTCATCCTTTCCTTCCATTTGGAAGGAATCTTTTATCATCCCCTTGTTTAAGAAGGGCAGTAAGTCTGAAGCAAGCAATTATAGAGGTATCTCTAAATTGTCGGCTATACCTAAATTCTTCGAGAATGTTTTAACTCCTCACTTGCAACATTTCTGTAGATCCGTCATATCGCCTTCTCAGCACGGATTTATAAAACGTCGCTCAACTACGACAAATTTACTGGAGCTGAAATCCTTTGTTATAAAAGGTTTCTTCAAACTGAAGTTATATACACTGATTTCAGTAAGGCTTTTGACTCTGTAAATCATTCCCTTCTTGCACATGAACTCAGCCTCTTAGGCTTCACACCAAAACTTCTTAATTGGATTATAAGTTATCTGAATGGCAGAACCCAAAGAGTTCTCTTTAAAAATGTATTTTCACACCTTCTTCATGCCACATCTGGCGTTCCTCAGGGTAGCTATCTAGGCCCCCTCCTTTTTACGCTTTTCATCAATGACCTCCTTTGGTCATACATAACTCCCGTACTCTCATGTATGCGGACAATATAAAGCTTTGTTATCAATTTAAAGATGACTACTGCCACTCGCACTTACAAGCCGACCTAGATAGTTTTCATTCCTGGTGTTGTGCAAATTTCTTAAACTTGAACAGCTCCAAATGCAAGCTGATGACATTCTATCGAGACAGTCCAAAGTACGTGGTTGTGTCTTAGAAAGAATTACTCTAGTTGATGATCTTGGGGTCCGTTTAGACCGAAAACTAAAGTTTTCCGAACATATTTCCCATATGGTCAATAAAGCCATGGGTGTGCTTGGCTTTATTAAGAGATGGTCTAAGGAGTTTGACGATCCTTATGTAACAAACTTGTTCGTCCAATTCTGGAATATGGATCATGCGTATGGTGTCCCCAGTACACTACTCACAAAAACCGTATTGAATCTGTACAAACAAATTTTTTAATTTTCGCCTTACGAGGCCTTAACTGGGATGTAAATTTAAGACTTCCTTCCTATGGCAGTAGACTTCTACTACTTAACTTACCTTCTCTAGCTAATCGTAGAACCACGCAGGGTGTAGTATTTATTAATAACCTCATCTAAGGTTACATTGACAGTGTTAACCTGGTTAGCCAGTTACACTTTTCTGTCCCTTGCAGACTAACACGTAACTACTTACCACTAACTCTGACTAATTGTAGGTCGAACTATGCCCTTCACGATCAGTTTAGAGTATTATGTTTGGACTATAATAATCTTTACTTTCTTTTTTCTAACGCACCCTCTGTTGCATGCCTAAAATTTGAAATTTTGTCCTATCTATCTAGAAATTAAGTAATCTTTCCTCGACATTCTTTTATATCTCGGTATCTTTGCATGCCCGCGTTCTCTACTTTGCGTTTTGAGTCGTACGTCATTCATTGTATCAACGTCCATAAGACACAAACAAAATAAATATAAGTCGCCGCGGCACCCAGGAGTTGAACTCCGGACCTCTCGTTTAACAATCAACTACCATCACCACTTGACCACTGCATTTCTTACGCGATGACCGATAATATTGCATTGTGAATATTTTCGGTGACCGATAACGATACCGATACCGATACCGATACCGATACCGATACCGATACCGATACCGATACCGATACCGATACCGATACCGATACCGATACCGATACCGATACCGATACCGATACCGATACCGATACCGATACCGATACCGATACCGATACCGATACCGATACCGATACCGATACCGATACCGATACCGATACCGATACCGATACCGATACCGATACCGATACCGATACCGATACCGATACCGATACCGATACCGATACCGATACCGATATTTGGAAGGTATCTTTTACCGATACCGATACCGATACCGATACCGATACCGATACCGATACCGATACCGATACCGATACCGATACCGATACCGATACCGATACCGATACCGATACCGATACCGATACCGATACCGATACCGATACCGATACCGATACCGATATTTGGAAGGTATCTTTTATCATTCCCTTGTATATGAAGGGCAGTAAGTCTGAAGCAAGCAATTATAGAGGTATTTCTAAATTGTCGGCTATACCTAAATCCTTCGCCTTCTCAGCACGGATTTATAAAACGTCGGACCTCTCGTTTAACAGTCAACTACCATCACCAATCGGCCACTGCATTTCTTACGCAATGCCCGATAAAATTGCATTATGAATATTTTCGGTGCACATAATTAAAAAAAAAGTTGCCTGCTGCTGAAGTTGAACTCGGGAACTAACATTAGGAAAAAACGACATAAGCACATGGTCACAAGACAATACTATTTCTTGAATATCTTCCTTATTTATCAGCCGATCTTATTGAAACTTTCGCAACACGCATGGTGGTTTTTATCACATGTATAAAAAATGATTGTTGTGGAGCTATATTTGCAGCTACAATCGATTTTTTTTCGATTTAAGGGGGCGGATGGAGGCGTGGCAAAAATTCAAAATAAACTTGATCTGTGGGCAGAATTAACACATATTGTCTTCAAATTTGGTAGCTCTAGCTCTTATAATAGCTGAGATCTAGGTTTTCATACGGACATACGCACGGACAGACGGACATGGCTATATCGACTCGGCTGTTCATGCTGAGAATATATATACTTTATGGGGTTGGAGATTTCTCCTTCTGCCTGTTACAAACATTTTCGGTTGGCACAAAGCTATAATACCCTTATTCTCTTCGAGTAGCGGGTATAAAAATTGTGATAATTTTTACAAAAAATGTACTCTTTCAATATTTTGAAACGTCGATTTTTGCGAAAATCAAACGGCTTTTGATAAAAAAACAAGAAAGCAAGGCTACCTTCGGCTTGCCGAAGGTTTCATACCCTTGCAGTTATACAAAATATAAAATATATTTGGATTGCTGCTGGTTTCTGTGGTATTTATTAAACAATTATAACAGTACTGGAAGTCAAGATTTTTACCTGATTAAGGCTATGAATCAAACACCTGCTTCGAAAAAAAAATAATTCTACCTTTTTAATGCTTTTGTATATACCTGGATTTCTTATATACTTAACACAAAATGTTATGAGGAAATGTCTTTGTAAAGGATCTGTTGGTCATAAAATCTAAATTTGGAAAGTTCTGATTCAAAAATGCGTTTGAATAACAGCTACAGGATTTTTTGTTTAACAGCTACATGTAATAGTACTCAGATTTCCATAAAATTGCAACATGAACCTTCATTAGGCCGATCGTTGATCGTTATAAGTTATAAAAGTTCGATTTCGAACTTTATTATTAGGGACACACTTAGATTTGGATGTGGTAAGCCTGATAGCTATATCTTGAAATATAACGAAAATCGGCCGATAGGCTCCATGACAGCTATACGATATATCAGTCCGATCGGGCCCGTTCCGACTTATTTAAAGAGGGCAGAAATAAGAAGATTGTGAGCAAAGTTTCATGAAGATAGCTCAATAACTGGGGGACTAATTTGCGTTACAACAGACAGACGGACTGACTGATTGTTCCTATAACAGCTATAGAATATAAACGTCTGAGATATTTAAATGGAAAAACTAAGGGCGGGTAACTGTATAACATTAAAAAGTATTGATAATGTGCGGTATTTCCAAAAACAAAACAGGTTTGCATACAAAAACACTGATTTCAGCCGATTGTTCCTATGGCAGCTATATGTTATAATGGTCCGATTTTGATACAATTTTGACAGCACATTAAGAACGTAATAAGAATAGGATTTGCCAAATCTTGTTGCAATATCTTGAAAAACAACAAAAATCGGCCGATAGCTTCTATGACAGCTATACGATATATCGGTCCGATCTGGCTCGTTCCGACTTATTTACAGCCTACAGCAATAATAAGCTTGTGTGCCAAGTTTCATGAAGATAGCTCAATAACTGGGGGGACTAATTTGCGTTGCAACAGACAGACGGACTGACTGATTGTTCCTATAACAGCTATAGAATATAAACGTCTGAGATATTTAAATGGAAAAACTAAGGGCGGGTTACTGTATAACATTAAAAAGTATTTATAATGTGCGGTATTTCCAAAAACAAAACAGGTTTGCATACAAAAACCCTGATTTCAGCCGATTGTTCCTATGGCAGCTATATGTTATAGTGGTCCGATTTTGATACAATTTTGACAGCACATTAAGAACGTAATAAGAATAGGATTTGTCAAATCTTATTGCAATATCTTGAAAAACAACAAAAATCGGCCGATAGCTTCTATGACAGCTATTCGATATATCGGTCCGATCTGGCTCGTTCCGACTTATTTACAGCCTACAGCAATAAGAAGCTTGTGTGCCAAGTTTCATGAAGATAGCTCAAAAACTGAGAGACTAGTTTGCGTTGCAACAGACGGACGGACGGACGGACGATACCGATACCGATACCGATACCGATACCGATACCGATACCGATACCGATACCGATACCGATACCGATACCGATACCGATACCGATACCGATACCGATACCGATACCGATACCGATACCGATACCGATACCGATACCGATACCGATACCGATACCGATATTTGGAAGGTATCTTTTATCATTCCCTTGTATATGAAGGGCAGTAAGTCTGAAGCAAGCAATTATAGAGGTATTTCTAAATTGTCGGCTATACCTAAATCCTTCGCCTTCTCAGCACGGATTTATAAAACGTCGGACCTCTCGTTTAACAGTCAACTACCATCACCAATCGGCCACTGCATTTCTTACGCAATGCCCGATAAAATTGCATTATGAATATTTTCGGTGCACATAATTAAAAAAAAAGTTGCCTGCTGCTGAAGTTGAACTCGGGAACTAACATTAGGAAAAAACGACATAAGCACATGGTCACAAGACAATACTATTTCTTGAATATCTTCCTTATTTATCAGCCGATCTTATTGAAACTTTCGCAACACGCATGGTGGTTTTTATCACATGTATAAAAAATGATTGTTGTGGAGCTATATTTGCAGCTACAATCGATTTTTTTTCGATTTAAGGGGGCGGATGGAGGCGTGGCAAAAATTCAAAATAAACTTGATCTGTGGGCAGAATTAACACATATTGTCTTCAAATTTGGTAGCTCTAGCTCTTATAATAGCTGAGATCTAGGTTTTCATACGGACATACGCACGGACAGACGGACATGGCTATATCGACTCGGCTGTTCATGCTGAGAATATATATACTTTATGGGGTTGGAGATTTCTCCTTCTGCCTGTTACAAACATTTTCGGTTGGCACAAAGCTATAATACCCTTATTCTCTTCGAGTAGCGGGTATAAAAATTGTGATAATTTTTACAAAAAATGTACTCTTTCAATATTTTGAAACGTCGATTTTTGCGAAAATCAAACGGCTTTTGATAAAAAAACAAGAAAGCAAGGCTACCTTCGGCTTGCCGAAGGTTTCATACCCTTGCAGTTATACAAAATATAAAATATATTTGGATTGCTGCTGGTTTCTGTGGTATTTATTAAACAATTATAACAGTACTGGAAGTCAAGATTTTTACCTGATTAAGGCTATGAATCAAACACCTGCTTCGAAAAAAAATAATTCTACCTTTTTAATGCTTTTGTATATACCTGGATTTCTTATATACTTAACACAAAATGTTATGAGGAAATGTCTTTGTAAAGGATCTGTTGGTCATAAAATCTAAATTTGGAAAGTTCTGATTCAAAAATGCGTTTGAATAACAGCTACAGGATTTTTTGTTTAACAGCTACATGTAATAGTACTCAGATTTCCATAAAATTGCAACATGAACCTTCATTAGGCCGATCGTTGATCGTTATAAGTTATAAAAGTTCGATTTCGAACTTTATTATTAGGGACACACTTAGATTTGGATGTGGTAAGCCTGATAGCTATATCTTGAAATATAACGAAAATCGGCCGATAGGCTCCATGACAGCTATACGATATATCAGTCCGATCGGGCCCGTTCCGACTTATTTAAAGAGGGCAGAAATAAGAAGATTGTGAGCAAAGTTTCATGAAGATAGCTCAATAACTGGGGGGACTAATTTGCGTTACAACAGACAGACGGACTGACTGATTGTTCCTATAACAGCTATAGAATATAAACGTCTGAGATATTTAAATGGAAAAACTAAGGGCGGGTAACTGTATAACATTAAAAAGTATTGATAATGTGCGGTATTTCCAAAAACAAAACAGGTTTGCATACAAAAACACTGATTTCAGCCGATTGTTCCTATGGCAGCTATATGTTATAATGGTCCGATTTTGATACAATTTTGACAGCACATTAAGAACGTAATAAGAATAGGATTTGCCAAATCTTGTTGCAATATCTTGAAAAACAACAAAAATCGGCCGATAGCTTCTATGACAGCTATACGATATATCGGTCCGATCTGGCTCGTTCCGACTTATTTACAGCCTACAGCAATAATAAGCTTGTGTGCCAAGTTTCATGAAGATAGCTCAATAACTGGGGGACTAATTTGCGTTGCAACAGACAGACGGACTGACTGATTGTTCCTATAACAGCTATAGAATATAAACGTCTGAGATATTTAAATGGAAAAACTAAGGGCGGGTTACTGTATAACATTAAAAAGTATTTATAATGTGCGGTATTTCCAAAAACAAAACAGGTTTGCATACAAAAACCCTGATTTCAGCCGATTGTTCCTATGGCAGCTATATGTTATAGTGGTCCGATTTTGATACAATTTTGACAGCACATTAAGAACGTAATAAGAATAGGATTTGTCAAATCTTATTGCAATATCTTGAAAAACAACAAAAATCGGCCGATAGCTTCTATGACAGCTATTCGATATATCGGTCCGATCTGGCTCGTTCCGACTTATTTACAGCCTACAGCAATAAGAAGCTTGTGTGCCAAGTTTCATGAAGATAGCTCAAAAACTGAGAGACTAGTTTGCGTTGCAACAGACGGACGGACGGACGGACGATACCGATACCGATACCGATACCGATACCGATACCGATACCGATACCGATACCGATACCGATACCGATACCGATACCGATACCGATACCGATACCGATACCGATACCGATACCGATACCGATACCGATATCATTCCCTTGTATATGAAGGGCAGTAAGTCTGAAGCAAGCAATTATAGAGGTATTTCTAAATTGTCGGCTATACCTAAATCCTTCGCCTTCTCAGCACGGATTTATAAAACGTCGGACCTCTCGTTTAACAGTCAACTACCATCACCAATCGGCCACTGCATTTCTTACGCAATGCCCGATAAAATTGCATTATGAATATTTTCGGTGCACATAATTAAAAAAAAAGTTGCCTGCTGCTGTAGTTGAACTCGGGAACTAACATTAGGAAAAAACGACATAAGCACATGGTCACAAGACAATACTATTTCTTGAATATCTTCCTTATTTATCAGCCGTTCTTATTGAAACTTTCGCAACACGCATGGTGGTTTTTATCACATGTATAAAAAATGATTGTTGTGGAGCTATATTTGCAGCTACAATCGATTTTTTTTCGATTTAAGGGGGCGGATGGAGGCGTGGCAAAAATTCAAAATAAACTTGATCTGTGGGCAGAATTAACACATATTGTCTTCAAATTTGGTAGCTCTAGCTCTTATAATAGCTGAGATCTAGGTTTTCATACGGACATACGCACGGACAGACGGACATGGCTATATCGACTCGGCTGTTCATGCTGAGAATATATATACTTTATGGGGTTGGAGATTTCTCCTTCTGCCTGTTACAAACATTTTCGGTTGGCACAAAGCTATAATACCCTTATTCTCTTCGAGTAGCGGGTATAAAAATTGTGATAATTTTTACAAAAAATGTACTCTTTCAATATTTTGAAACGTCGATTTTTGCGAAAATCAAACGGCTTTTGATAAAAAAAAGAAAAAGCAAGGCTACCTTCGGCTTGCCGAAGGTTTCATACCCTTGCAGTTATACAAAATATAAAATATATTTGGATTGCTGCTGGTTTCTGTGGTATTTATTAAACAATTATAACAGTACTGGAAGTCAAGATTTTTACCTGATTAAGGCTATGAATCAAACACCTGCTTCGAAAAAAAATAATTCTACCTTTTTAATGCTTTTGTATATACCTGGATTTCTTATATTCTTAACACAAAATGTTATGAGGAAATGTCTTTGTAAAGGATCTGTTGGTCATAAAATCTAAATTTGGAAAGTTCTCATTCAAAAATGCGTTTGAATAACAGCTACATGATTTTTTGTTTAACAGCTACATGTAATAGTACTCAGATTTCCATAAAATTGCAACATGAACCTTCATTAGACCGATCGTTGATCGTTATAAGTTATAAAAGTTCGATTTCGAACTTTATTATTAGGGACACACTTAGATTTGGATGTGGTAAGCCTGATAGCTATATCTTGAAATATAACGAAAATCGGCCGATAGGCTCCATGACAGCTATACGATATATCAGTCCGATCGGGCCCGTTCCGACTTATTTAAAGAGGGCAGAAATAAGAAGATTGTGAGCAAAGTTTCATGAAGATAGCTCAATAACTGGGGGACTAATTTGCGTTACAACAGACAGACGGACTGACTGATTGTTCCTATAACAGCTATAGAATATAAACGTCTGAGATATTTAAATGGAAAAACTAAGGGCGGGTAACTGTATAACATTAAAAAGTATTGATAATGTGCGGTATTTCCAAAAACAAAACAGGTTTGCATACAAAAACACTGATTTCAGCCGATTGTTCCTATGGCAGCTATATGTTATAATGGTCCGATTTTGATACAATTTTGACAGCACATTAAGAACGTAATAAGAACAGGATTTGCCAAATCTTGTTGCAATACCTTGAAAAACAACAAAAATCGGCCGATAGCTTCTATGACAGCTATACGATATATCGGTCCGATCTGGCTCGTTCCGACTTATTTACAGCCTACAGCAATAATAAGCTTGTGTGCCAAGTTTCATGAAGATAGCTCAATAACTGGGGGACTAATTTGCGTTGCAACAGACAGACGGACTGACTGATTGTTCCTATAACAGCTATAGAATATAAACGTCTGAGATATTTAAATGGAAAAACTAAGGGCGGGTTACTGTATAACATTAAAAAGTATTTATAATGTGCGGTATTTCCAAAAACAAAACAGGTTTGCATACAAAAACCCTGATTTCAGCCGATTGTTCCTATGGCAGCTATATGTTATAGTGGTCCGATTTTGATACAATTTTGACAGCACATTAAGAACGTAATAAGAATAGGATTTGTCAAATCTTATTGCAATATCTTGAAAAACAACAAAAATCGGCCGATAGCTTCTATGACAGCTATTCGATATATCGGTCCGATCTGGCTCGTTCCGACTTATTTACAGCCTACAGCAATAAGAAGCTTGTGTGCCAAGTTTCATGAAGATAGCTCAAAAACTGAGAGACTAGTTTGCGTTGCAACAGACGGACGGACGGACGGACGGACGGACGATACCGATACCGATACCGATACCGATACCGACACCGATACCGATACCGATACCGATACCGATACCGATACCGATACCGAACCGATACCGATACCGATACCGATACCGATACCGATACCGATACCGATACCGATACCGATACCGATACCGATACCGATACCGATACCGATACCGATACCGATACCGATACCGATACCGATACCGATACCGATACCGATACCGATACCGATACCGATACCGATACCGATACCGATACCGATACCGATACCGATACCGATACCGATACCGATACCGATATTTGGAAGGTATCTTTTATCATTCCCTTGTATATGAAGGGCAGTAAGTCTGAAGCAAGCAATTATAGAGGTATTTCTAAATTGTCGGCTATACCTAAATCCTTCGCCTTCTCAGCACGGATTTATAAAACGTCGGACCTCTCGTTTAACAGTCAACTACCATCACCAATCGGCCACTGCATTTCTTACGCAATGCCCGATAAAATTGCATTATGAATATTTTCGGTGCACATAATTAAAAAAAAAAGTTGCCTGCTGCTGAAGTTGAACTCGGGAACTAACATTAGGAAAAAACGACATAAGCACATGGTCACAAGACAATACTATTTCTTGAATATCTTCCTTATTTATCAGCCGATCTTATTGAAACTTTCGCAACACGCATGGTGGTTTTTATCACATGTATAAAAAATGATTGTTGTGGAGCTATATTTGCAGCTACAATCGATTTTTTTTCGATTTAAGGGGGCGGATGGAGGCGTGCAAAAATTCAAAATAAACTTGATCTGTGGGCAGAATTAACACATATTGTCTTCAAATTTGGTAGCTCTAGCTCTTATAATAGCTGAGATCTAGGTTTTCATACGGACATACGCACGGACAGACGGACATGGCTATATCGACTCGGCTGTTCATGCTGAGAATATATATACTTTATGGGGTTGGAGATTTCTCCTTCTGCCTGTTACAAACATTTTCGGTTGGCACAAAGCTATAATACCCTTATTCTCTTCGAGTAGCGGGTATAAAAATTGTGATAATTTTTACAAAAAATGTACTCTTTCAATATTTTGAAACGTCGATTTTTGCGAAAATCAAACGGCTTTTGATAAAAAAAACAAGAAAGCAAGGCTACCTTCGGCTTGCCGAAGGTTTCATACCCTTGCAGTTATACAAAATATAAAATATATTTGGATTGCTGCTGGTTTCTGTGGTATTTATTAAACAATTATAACAGTACTGGAAGTCAAGATTTTTACCTGATTAAGGCTATGAATCAAACACCTGCTTCGAAAAAAAATAATTCTACCTTTTTAATGCTTTTGTATATACCTGGATTTCTTATATACTTAACACAAAATGTTATGAGGAAATGTCTTTGTAAAGGATCTGTTGGTCATAAAATCTAAATTTGGAAAGTTCTCATTCAAAAATGCGTTTGAATAACAGCTACATGATTTTTTGTTTAACAGCTACATGTAATAGTACTCAGATTTCCATAAAATTGCAACATGAACCTTCATTAGACCGATCGTTGATCGTTATAAGTTATAAAAGTTCGATTTCGAACTTTATTATTAGGGACACACTTAGATTTGGATGTGGTAAGCCTGATAGCTATATCTTGAAATATAACGAAAATCGGCCGATAGGCTCCATGACAGCTATACGATATATCAGTCCGATCGGGCCCGTTCCGACTTATTTAAAGAGGGCAGAAATAAGAAGATTGTGTGCCAAGTTTCATGAAGATAGCTCAATAACTGGGGGACTAATTTGCGTTACAACAGACAGACGGACTGACTGATTGTTCCTATAACAGCTATAGAATATAAACGTCTGAGATATTTAAATGGAAAAACTAAGGGCGGGTAACTGTATAACATTAAAAAGTATTTATAATGTGCGGTATTTCCAAAAACAAAACAGGTTTGCATACAAAAACACTGATTTCAGCCGATTGTTCCTATGGCAGCTATATGTTATAATGGTCCGATTTTGATACAATTTTGACAGCACATTAAGAACGTAATAAGAATAGGATTTGCCAAATCTTGTTGCAATATCTTGAAAAACAACAAAAATCGGCCGATAGCTTCTATGACAGCTATACGATATATCGGTCCGATCTGGCTCGTTCCGACTTATTTACAGCCTACAGCAATAATAAGCTTGTGTGCCAAGTTTCATGAAGATAGCTCAATAACTGGGGGACTAATTTGCGTTGCAACAGACAGACGGACTGACTGATTGTTCCTATAACAGCTATAGAATATAAACGTCTGAGATATTTAAATGGAAAAACTAAGGGCGGGTTACTGTATAACATTAAAAAGTATTTATAATGTGCGGTATTTCCAAAAACAAAACAGGTTTGCATACAAAAACCCTGATTTCAGCCGATTGTTCCTATGGCAGCTATATGTTATAGTGGTCCGATTTTGATACAATTTTGACAGCACATTAAGAACGTAATAAGAATAGGATTTGTCAAATCTTATTGCAATATCTTGAAAAACAACAAAAATCGGCCGATAGCTTCTATGACAGCTATTCGATATATCGGTCCGATCTGGCTCGTTCCGACTTATTTACAGCCTACAGCAATAAGAAGCTTGTGTGCCAAGTTTCATGAAGATAGCTCAAAAACTGAGAGACTAGTTTGCGTTGCAACAGACGGACGGACGGACGATACCGATACCGATACCGATACCGATACCGATACCGATACCGATACCGATACCGATACCGATACCGATACCGATACCGATACCGATACCGATACCGATACCGATACCGATACCGATACCGATACCGATACCGATACCGATACCGATACCGATACCGATACCGATATTTGGAAGGTATCTTTTATCATTCCCTTGTATATGAAGGGCAGTAAGTCTGAAGCAAGCAATTATAGAGGTATTTCTAAATTGTCGGCTATACCTAAATCCTTCGCCTTCTCAGCACGGATTTATAAAACGTCGGACCTCTCGTTTAACAGTCAACTACCATCACCAATCGGCCACTGCATTTCTTACGCAATGCCCGATAAAATTGCATTATGAATATTTTCGGTGCACATAATTAAAAAAAAAGTTGCCTGCTGCTGAAGTTGAACTCGGGAACTAACATTAGGAAAAAACGACATAAGCACATGGTCACAAGACAATACTATTTCTTGAATATCTTCCTTATTTATCAGCCGTTCTTATTGAAACTTTCGCAACACGCATGGTGGTTTTTATCACATGTATAAAAAATGATTGTTGTGGAGCTATATTTGCAGCTACAATCGATTTTTTTTTCGATTTAAGGGGGCGGATGGAGGCGTGGCAAAAATTCAAAATAAACTTGATCTGTGGGCAGAATTAACACATATTGTCTTCAAATTTGGTAGCTCTAGCTCTTATAATAGCTGAGATCTAGGTTTTCATACAGACGGACAGACAGACAGACGGACAGACGGACATGGCTATATCGACTCGTCTGTTCATGCTGATTCAGAATATATATACTTTATGGGGTCGGAGATTTCTCCTTCTGCCCGTTACAAACATTTTCGGTTGGCACAAAGTTATAATACCCTTATACTCTTCGAGTAGCGGGTATAAAAATATAAGATACGAAAAAAATATAAATATAAGTCGGCCGCCGCACCCAGGAGTTGAACTCCGGACCTCTCGCTTAACAGTCAACTACCATCACCACTCGACCACTGCATTTCTTTCGCGATGACCGCTAAAATTGCATTGTGAATATTTTCGGTGAACATAATTAAAAGAAAGAAAGATACCGATACCAATACCGATGCCAATACCGATACCGATACCGATACCGATACTGCCAGTATCGATACCAGTATCGATGCCAGTATCGATACCAGTATCGATGCCAGTATCGATGCCAGTATCGATACCAGTATCGATACCAGTATCGATGCCAGTATCGATACCAGTATCGATGCCAGTATCGATACCAGTATCGATGCCAGTATCGATACCAGTATCGATGCCAGTATCGATACCAGTATCGATACCAGTATCGATGCCAGTATCGATACCAGTATCGATGCCAGTATCGAGGCCAGTATCGATGCAAGTATCGATACCAGTATCGATGCCAGTATCGATGCCAGTATCGATACCAGTATCGATGCCAGTATCGATACCAGTATCGATGCCAGTATCGATACCAGTATCGATGCCAGTATCGATGCGAGTATCGATGCCAGTAGTATCGATACCAGTATCGATGCCAGTATCGATACCAGTATCGATACCAGTATCGATGCCAGTATCGATATCAGTATCGATGCCAGTATCGATGCCAGTATCGATACCAGTATCGATACCAGTATCGATGCCAGTATCGATGCCAGTATCGATACCAGTATCGATGCCAGTATCGATACCAGTATCGATATCAGTATCGATGCCAGTATCGATGCCAGTATCGATACCAGTATCGATGCCAGTATCGATGCCAGTATCGATGCCAGTATCGATGCCAGTATCGATGCCAGTATCGATACCAGTATCGATGCCAGTATCGATACCAGTATCGATGCCAGTATCGATGCCAGTATCGATGCCAGTATCGATACCAGTATCGATACCAGTATCGATGCCAGTATCGATACCAGTATCGATGCCAGTATCGATACCAGTATCGATGCCAGTATCGATACCAGTATCGATGCCAGTATCGATACCAGTATCGATGCCAGTCTCGATACCAGTATCGATACCAGTATCGATGCCAGTATCGATGCCAGTATCGATACCAGTATCGATGCCAGTATCGATACCAGTATCGATACCAGTATCGATGCCAGTATCGATACCAGTATCGATGCCAGTATCGATGCCAGTATCGATACCAGTATCGATGCCATTATCGATGCCAGTATCGATGCCAGTATCGATACCAGTATCGATGCCAGTATCGATGCCAGTATCGATGCCAGTCTCGATACCAGTATCGATACCAGTATCGATGCCAGTATCGATGCCAGTATCGATACCAGTATCGATGCCATTATCGATGCCAGTATCGATGCCAGTATCGATACCAGTATCGATACCAGTATCGATGCCAGTATCGATACCAGTATCGATGCCAGTATCGATACCAGTATCGATGCCAGTATCGATACCGATCCGATACCAATACCGATACCGATGTGGAGAGAGGGACTCTTTTACTTAAGTTAACTTCAAAATTCAGTGCCCTGTTTATAGTTACACGTATATGACGGACAGACGGACATCCATTTTTCGACTCCTCTGGTGATGCTGATTCAGAATATATATACTTTATAGGGTCGGAGATGTCTCCTAAGGTGCGTTGCAAACTTCTGGCTAAAATTAATATACCCTCTGCAAGGGTATAAAAAGTATTGATAATGTGCGGTATTTCCAAAAACAAAACAGGTTTGCATACAAAAACCCTGATTTCAGCCGATTGTTCCTATGGCAGCTATATGTTATAGTGCTCCGATTTTGATACAATTTTGACAGCACATTTAGAACGTAATAAGAATAGGATTTGCCAAATCTTGTTGCAATATCTTGAAAAACAACAAAAATCGGCCGATAGCTTCTATGACAGCTATACGATATATCGGTCCGATCTGGCTCGTTCCGACTTTTTTACAGCCTACAGCAATAATAAGCTTGTGTGCCAAGTTTCATGAAGATAACTCAAAAACTGAGAGACTAGTTTGCGTTGCAACAGACGGACGGACTGACTGATTGTTCCTATAACAGCTATATAATATAAACGTCTGAGATATTTAAATGGAAAAACTAAGGGCGGGTTACTGTATAACATTAAAAAGTATTGATAATGTGCGGTATTTCCAAAAACAAAACAGGTTTGCATACAAAAACCCTGATTTCAGCCGATTGTTCCTATGGCAGCTATATGTTATATTGGTCCGATTTTGATATAATTTTGACAGCACATTAAGAACGTAATAAGAATAGGATTTGCCAAATCTTGTTGCAATATCTTGAAAAACAACAAAAATCGGCCGATAGCTTCTATGACAGCTATACGATATATCGGTCCGATCTGGCTCGTTCCGACTTATTTACAGCCTACAGCAATAATAAGCTTGTGTGCCAAGTTTCATGAAGATAGCTCAAAAACTGAGAGACTAGTTTGCGTTGCAACAGACGGACGGACGGACGGACGGACGGACGGACGGACGGACGGACGGACGGACGGACGGACAGACGAGACATCCATTTTTCGACTCCTCTGGTGATGCTGATTCAGAATATATATACTTTATAGTGTCGGAGATGTCTCCTAAGGTGCGTTGCAAACTTCTGGCTAAAATTAATATACCCTCTGCAAGGGTATAAAAAAATATAAGATACAAAAAAAATAAATATGAGGCGCCGCGGCACCCAGGAGTTGAACTCCGGACCTCTCGCTTAACAGTCAACTACCATCACCACTCGACCACTGCATTTCTTTCGCGATGACCGCTAAAATTGCATTGTGAATATTTTCGGTGCACATAATTAAAAGAAAAGTGACATGCTGCTGAAGTTGAACTCGGGAACTAACATTAAAAAACCCGACAAACTTATTTTGTACTTTACATACATTGTAAAACAAATGTCATAATTATTACTTTATCACTTTACTTTACTGGCATTAAAATAGAAAACTTCTGCAAGACTAAGTCCAATTGCACTTGATTTTTGCAGTAAAACTTAAATTACATGGGCTATGAATTTACAGTTGCAGTTATACAAAATATAAAATATATTTCGATTGCTGCTGGTTTCTGTGGTTTTTATTGAACAATTATAACAGCTATATTTTAACCTGATTAGGGCTATGAATCAAACACCTGCTTCGAAAAAAAATAATTCTACCTTTTTAATGCTATTGTATATACCTGGATTTCTTATATACTTAACACAAAATGTTATGAGGAATTGTCTTTGTGTTGTAAAGGATGTGTTTGGTCATAAAATGTAAATTTGGAAAGTTCTCATTCAAAAATGCGTTTGAATAACAGCTACATGATTTTTTGTTTAACAGCTACATGTAATAGTACTCAGATTTCCATAAAATTGCAACATGAACCTTCATTAGGCCGATCGTTATAAGTTATAAGAGTTCAATTTCGAACTTTATTATTAGGGACACACTTAGATTTGGATGTGGTAAGCCTGATAGCTATATCTTGAAATATAACGAAAATCGGCCGATAGGCTCCATGACAGCTATACGATATATCAGTCCGATCTGGCCCGTTCCGACTTATTAAAAGAGGGCAGAAATAAGAAGCTTGTGAGCAAAGTTTCGTGAAGATAGCTCAATAACTGGGGGACTAATTTGCGTTGCAACAGACAGACGGACTGACTGATTGTTCCTATAGCAGCTATATAATATAAACGTCTTAGATATTTAAATGGAAAAACTAAGGGCGGGTTACTGTATAACATTAAAAAGTATTGATAATGTGCGGTATTTCCAAAAACAAAACAGGTTTGCATACAAAAACCCTGATTTCAGCCGATTGTTCCTATGGCAGCTATATGTTAAATTGGTCCGATTTTGATACAATTTTGTATGCCAAGTTTCATGAAGATAGCTCAAAAACTGAGAGACTAGTTTGCGTTGCAACAGACGGACGACGGACAGACGGACGGACAGACGGACATCCATTTTTCGACTCCTCTGGTGATGCTGATTCAGAATATATATACTTTATAGGGTCGGAGATGTCTCGTAAGGTGCGTTGCAAACTTCTGGCTAAAATTAATATACCCTTTGCAAGGGTATAAAAATACAAGTGAAGTGAAAAAGACCACACGCGCCCTGAATTGTCTATTTTCTTTATTCGAATTGTTTCTCCGCGTCGGTTCGTTAATTACAGCACAGTGCTTCACCCCCTATCCCGACGACCAAGCCGCCACTACAACATTTTGGTCCTTCGAGCCGGATATTTTATTTTTTCTTCTTGGGACTCACGTCGCTGGATTTTTACATCCCCTCGCTCCGCTCGAACCTCAGCCACGGCTTAGGCATCTTCAGGGACTTAGTTCAGATAAGTACATTTGTCTTACTTATATCAACATCAACATTATCTGAGGCGGAGGTGCTGTGCGCAACTGCTCCTAATATAAAGAGAACAAAAATTCTTAATTTCTTTCCAAGCTTTGGCGAACCTCTGTATGTGCATATGTGCACTAGTAAGTACATACATACAGACGATCGCCATATTTGATCCAGTGGAAAAGATCTACATATGTACATATAAGTACATATGTATGCAAGTCCACTTTTCAATTGCACACAGTTTTCTATCCATTTAGAATCAAAATTTTTACCTCCGCCACATATTATTTTATGTATGTACTAAATCCTAACAAGTGCATGTGAAACTCCCATCACACGACATACATACTTCCCCTAAAGTTATATGCAAATATACATATGTATGTACAATTTTATTACATACATATGTCAGCATAAAACTTATATATAATATTTGCCCACGTTCTTTTGTGCATTGTGTTGTTATATTCACAAAGCGCTGCAACGTTGCAAAGGTATCGATTATTTTTCCTCCATCTGAGCAAATATATTTCAAATTATAAATAATTATTTTTAGTTATTTTCACAATTTAATTTATTCTGGTATTTGTATAATATATATGTCGGCGCGTAATTTGTGTGTATGCTTTCAATGTATTTGACTGCAACAGTGGATTTCGTTTGGGACGCAAATATTGCGTCAGTCTTTTTGTGCATTGCGATTGGTTGTCTGTTTTGTAGTTTTGTAGTTTAAGAAGAACCGTTTTAGCGGGACGCCAGCTGCACGCTGTCGTCGAGCGTGGTTCGGTGAAAAGCATAAAGCATAAGTGTGTTACGCAGAACAGTTGCGTTTAAGAACTTGTGCGTGAATGTGTGGCCGAAACTCGCTGCGCTAATAAAATGGACAATAATAAGAATAATGTTCCAACATATACATAAATTAAATTGCGTCAATTTGCTCAAAATTCTACGCTGAGTATAAAATATTCCGATAATTATTTTTACTCAATAAAAATATATCGATATTTTATAAATTTTAATATTTATATTTATATTTTTTTTTTTTTGCAACGTCCTCCACTTCTCTACGAAACAGTGCTGCCTTGAATTTAACAACATATTCCGTGCTCAATATTTTTCGATAATTTTCCGATCGATTTGCATATTTATTTTGTTTATTATTTTATTGTTTTATAATAATAAGATATTCCTCAGCATCAATTGCATTCTTTCTAGTTTTTTTTGAAAGCTTGGTATGCCAATTGATAGTAGTAAAGACACCAAGAAACACCTTGTAGTACAAACGATTCAGCATAGACGTTCAGGCTCTCTCCCAAGTTCCCTTCTTGGTAGAGCTCCTTCTCCCGCCACTCTACGGAAAGTTCCAACTCCGGCCAAATCCAAAGTTGCTCAGGTACTAACAATTTCGGTGCGCGCTCCTCCAGTCACTCGTTCAGTTGGTCACAGATCTCACAGGCGCTAAAAATGGCACTTCAAGAAATTGTTAAAATTGTTAACAAACATAAGTGTAATACGCGGTGGTTCGGTTCACAATGTACAATTTTAATTGCTGCTGGCTTCACAGAATATTCAATACTGACTCGAGCGGTGACCACAGCTTGGCCACGCACTCTCAAATTTGCCGTCGACAATTGCCGAGCGGCTTACCATACAATATAAGAGAACCAATTCATATGCATTCTCTTAAACTAGCTTAACTCTATCAATTCACTGTGCTTTGTAACATTATAGTAATAACAATTTACCTATAATAATATTTATATAATATTTAATATTATTGATACTATTTATAATAATATGCTGCTCCGACATTCCGGCCCCGTTGACGAGCTCCGGTCTTCTACCAATGGCAGTCGAGCAAGCTTATGTACTGGGCGTTTAGTAGTGCCTGTTGCCGTCCTTAGCTCTGCCACTTGGACCTTGCCGTCCTCCCCTTGAATTGTGCGCGTTACGCGCCCTGTTATCCATTGCTGAGGGGATGTGTTGTCGTCGTGCACTAGCACGACCGCCCCTTCCTCGAGGTTGGCCTCGCCTTTGGCCCATTGCGCTCGCTGCTGGAGACTGTGCAGGTAGTCCTTGGACCACCTGTGCCAAAAGTGCCGTTTGAGCACCGACAATTGTTGCCACCGCTTCAAATATCCGGGTCCTGGCTTCTTGCTGGTCTCTTCTGGCTTGCACTCTGACGGCAGCGCTAACAAAGGCTGACCGATAAGCAGGTGTCCTGGCGTCAGCACCTCTCAATCGCTGGGATCGCTGCTGTCGACGAGCAACGGCCTGGAGTTGAGCAGCGCCTCGACGTCCTCCAGGTGCGTGCTCAGCTCGTCCTGTGTAAGGTTGGCGTTGCTCGCTCCTCTCAGAAGCCTGCGTTTGGCGGACTTCACCGCGGCTTCCCAGAGTCCTCCGAAGGGCTGGGGGGGGGAGGGGGGGGATAAATTTCCACTGGACCCCTCTCTCCGCTGCGTAGTCCGTCACAGCCTCCTTGCTGCTGTTGAACGCCGTCTGCAGCTCCTTCAGCACGTTGCTCGCTCCCACGAAGTTCGTCGCGTTGTCGCTGACCATCGTCTCCGGCAGTCCGCGTCTCCCAATCAATCTTTTAAAGACATTCAAAAAAGCATCAGTTGACAAGTCGGTTACAAGTTCTAAATGGACTGCTTTTGAGGCAAAACAAACAAAAACTGCAACATACATTTTTACAGGTGGTCTACCCCTTATCCTATAGCTGACATAGAACGGCCCACAGAAGTCTACTCCACACACTCTAAATGGCCGACCTTCTCGAAGGCGATCAGCAGGCAAATTTCCCATTATTTGCCCCAACGATTTTGGTTTATACCGAAAACAGTGTATGCAATTTCGCACAACTGCAGTGCATAAACTTCGAGCATTTAACACCCAAATTTGCTGCCTCAAAAGCCCAACTAGAACTTTTGGACCAGCGTGGTAGTGCCTACGGTGTAAATATCTGACAAAAAGTTGAGTAAATTCTGAACTCTTTGTCATTAGAAACGGAAACTTAGCATCGTAAGAGAGAGGTCCGTGTAACAAACGTCCTCCTACTCTAATGAGCTCAAATTGTATTCCATTTTTCTCAAATTTTTCAATAAATGGATTCAATGACTGCAACATTGGTGCTAGAACTGCTGATTTTTTCAGTAATTTGAATTCACTCTCGAACGAGGTGCGTTGGACTATGGCGATCAGTTTTAGAAATGAAATATTTCTTTCTGATGCCGACACCACGAGCGAATCTGTCCTGAGCCCCTTGTGACAAAATCGAAGCACATAAGCCATTATGCGAATTACTTTAGGAAAGCTGGAGCGACGATTTATGAGTTCTATAAAACAATTTGGCTCAACTTCTGCTAATGTACATACAACAGCACATTTTTTATCTTCTGAAGTTTTGATTTCCGACGCTATCTCAATCTGGTGAAGCTGAGGCCACTGGTCTTCCTCCAACTTCAAGAAACCTGGCTCAATACTTGTTGCAGCAGCAAAAGCGTCAACTCTACAAGACAACCATGTATGCAGTATAAAGTTTAACAAGACAAGTAGAGATACTGAACTGCTTGTGCTTGAAAAACGACGACTTCGAAGGGAGTGGCAGGAGCACTGATCAACTGGCGCAAAGAGTAGATTAAAAGCAGCTTCTCGCAGACTTACCATAGCGCTTAAGAAAGAAGAAGCGGACGCACAACTAAGGTACATCGAGAATCTCACCCCCACAGGCACAAAGAACTCGTTGTGGAAAGCCCACAGGAACCTACAGGCACCAACAGAAACTGTTGTACCTCTCCGTAACTCTACCGGAAACTGGTCTCGTAGTGACACGGACAGAGCAAGAGTCTTCGCTGATCATCTTAAAAAAGTATTCCAACCAAATCCAGCGACTAACTCATTTATTCTCCCGCCTCCCGACGAAAGTCATTAAAGAGCAACTGAAGACTGGAAAATCGCCTGGCTACGACTTAATAACCCCGAAAATGATCATCGAACTCCCAATGTGTGCAGTTCTACGAATCTGCTTGCTCTTCAACGCAATTACTAAAATTGGATACTTCCCTCGAAAGTGGAAGAAATCAGTTATAATTATGATCCCTAAGCCTGGGAAAGACAAAACACAGCCATCATCATACAGGCCAATAAGCTTACTTACTTGTCTCTCCAAGCTATTTGAAAAAGTGCTGCTGCTACGTATCAGCCCCCACCTAAAACACACAACACACTCCCATCGCACCAATTTGGTTTTCAAAACATGGAGCCATTGAACAGGTTAACCGCATCACAACAGAAATTCGCACTGCCTTTGAACATCGTGAATATTGCACAGCTCTATTCTTAGACGTTGCACAAGCATTCGATAGAGTATGGCTGGATGGACTTATGTTTAAAATAATCAAACTGCTGCCTCAAAGCATACATAAGCTTCTAAAGTCTAAAGTCAAAGTATACCATATACACGGCGGACATCCCAACAAACTACCAGCTAACGATTTCCACATTCGCTGACGACACTGCAATACTAAGTCGATCCAGGTGCCCAGTAAAAGCTACGATGCAACTAGCACGCCATCTAACTTGTGTAGAACATTGGCTTGCAGATTGGCGCATACGAGTAAACGAAGAAAAGTGCAAACATGTAACATTTACCCTAAACAAAAAAAGCTGCCCGCCCTTGGTAATGAACCACACGCGCATCCCACAAGCCGATAACGTAACATACTTAGGTATTCATCTGGACAAGCGACTCACCTGGCGGACACACATAGAGGCCAAGACGACGCACCTCAGACTAAAAGCAAGGGATCTACACTGGCTTATAAACGTTCGCTCTCCCCTAAGCTTGGAGTACAAAGTCCTCTTATATAACTCCGTTTTAAAACCTATATGGACCTATGGCTCCGAGCTATGGGGCAACGCATCGAGAAGCAACATCGACATAGTACAGCGAGCACAGTCTAGGATCTTGAGAATCATTACTGGAGCTCCATGGTATCTTCGGAACGAGAATATACACAGAGACTTACAAATAAAACTTGTCATTGAGACAATAGCAGAGAAGAAAGTAAAATACAATGAAAAACTAGCCTCACATCCAAATCCTCTTGCAAGAAAACTTATTCGAGTATGCAGCCAAAGTCGACTGCACCGGAACGACCAACCAGCCCAGCGTTAAATTGTTAGGCCACACAGCACGAATCATTTCATAAAATGATATTTAGTTAGTTTAGATTAATATTTGAAAACTTATTGTTAGTCTCTTAAGCAAAAGGGAAGATTCAATAAATAAGCAAAACATTGAAAAAAAAAAAAAAAAAAAACCTGGCTTTTCAAACCATAACGAGCTAACAATCTCATCTATATCGGTTCCTCTCGATACTAAATCCGCCGGATTAGCATCTGTTGGAACATGACGCCACACAATACCATTCGACAACTCCTGAATTTCTGCAACTCTATTTGCCACAAATGTGCCCAATGTGCAAGAATCGCGTTTAAGCCAGTATAACACAACCTGTGAATCCGACCAGAAATTCAAACTTTCAATGCTAAATTTGGTTAGAGTTGTCGCAATTTGGTGCCACAGCTTAACCAACAAGAGTGCTGCGCATAATTCTAAACGGGGTATTGTTTTCACGTTTAGTGGAGCTACCCTAGACTTTGCAGTGAGCAATGTAGTGCCAACGTCTCGGTTGCTGCACGTTCGCACGTAGATGCAACAACCGTACGCATGACTGGATGCATCAGCAAACCCATGTATTTGAACCATACGTATCGAGGAATGCGAATTTTGTGTAAATCGCGCAACGTCATGGTGAACCTATTCCATGTCGTGTGAAGGCTCATTGGAATGGCTTCATCCCAATCTATTTTAAGTCTCCACAATTCCTGCAACAACATTTTGGCCTTGGTAACAATTGGACATAGCAGCCCAAGAGGGTCAAATAAACGAGACGCTGCAGACAATATGTTGCGTTTCGTTGGTGTAATATCCACCCTTGGGACAGAATTTATATTTCCTAGATGTTTTCCATCTGGCTATTGTTCCTATCTTTGGCTAGGCCGCCCTTCCCTTTGATTCTTTTGCGGCTAGCAAAAACAGCCTGTGGGGGGGGTTCTTTTGGAGAACTTCCTAGCCCTTTTGAGGGAAGACACACAAAATCTAAATACAAAGAATCTTTGCCACTGTCTCGTGTCAGAATATAGAGATTAGAAAAGAAAAGTAACAGAACAAAAAACAAAGAAGTGATAGAATTTACGAGAGGAGAAGCAAGAAAAGACCCACTTCCATTCTACGGGGTGCACTTCGGGGACACTACTGGTGTTGGTGTAGGTCCCGCGTCTTTACCCACCCTACCTATGAGTCCTTTTTCGCATTCATTTGAAGAACTCCCTGACCTACCACTATATTCTAATGTAAATTGCCGGGTCTAACGATCACTCTGATTTTTTTCTGTTCGCAATTTAATTAATAGCCGCCAAGATACATTGTAACATCAAATCATTTGCTGCCAAATTGTTGTTAGCACTGCAACTCGAACTGTCGCCAACGGCGGCACACTGCCGCAAGCTGCCGCAAAATTGCCGTCACCTGCCGCAAAATTGCCGGTGTTTCGTTAAGGGTGCCTTTTCTTTTCTTCTTTCTTGTTATAACTAAATTTTTTTTCTTTTTAAATTGATTTCCTTTTTAACCCGGTTCACTTTGCTTGAGCCTTCTGTGTAGGACAATTATGTGTCCGGGGTATTCTCTCACTAAGGGAGCCTGTACGCTTTAAATTTTTTTTTTTTTTTTAATTTTTTTCTTATATATGTTGAATTTTGATCCTCCTCGCTCTTCTTTTCTTTTTTTGGTTTCCAGCGTTTGCCAATTATGCCCCGATGTAGAACTCCGCGCCCGACTAGCACTAGGCTGCTAGCGCGCCAACTCTGCTTTGTCCTAAATGCTGTTGCAGGTAAGGTGGCACTGCCCTCAGGCTGTATAGGAATCCTGGCCAAACAGGTACTTAATATCCAGAAGTGAATAAAAAAAAATGTTTTCCCTACTTACTTCAAGATTTTTCCCTTGGTCACTAACACTTTTTTTTTTTTTCTTTCTTTTTTCAGACACAGGCACCCAGTCGTCGCGGAGGAGAATGTATGACTGCGATGATCTAGCAAAATCTAGTGCATCGCCATACTTATTCTCCTCCTTGTCCCTTTCCTTTTCTCGTTCGGACAAGTTGCAACACTGACTAGACAAAATTAAGGATACCATCTCCTGTCTTTTATTAGGAATTTACTTTTTATCAAAATCCCCGTAAGTATGCAAAGTTGCACAAATTATATTACTAATTAGTTGATTTTTTTTCTTACAGATTCCAGTTTCCTAGATTTAATTTAGTTTAAGATACTTTTAAGACTTTAGTTTTAATATTTATTTATAAGTTTAATGTATTAGTTATAAGACTCTGTCCGTTCATCACAACCACTGTTTAGTTCGTAGGCGTCCGTAGGGAACTAAACAGAAGTGTGTAGGTTCTCTTTTTATTATGGCCGTATGCCCTTCGCGTGATATGTTCCCACTAATTTTCCCTGTAGGTCCTCTAGAATGTAGTAGGAACTTCCTTGCTTTTCTCGAACTCTAGCTTGGCATTCACTCCTTTTTCAAAGGAGCTTTGTAAGAAATTTCTCCTAAACACTTCCTGTCCCACTTTAAAATTTACCTTTTTTGTTCGCAAATTGTATTTTTCTGCTTGCTGCTCATAAGCAATTTTCATGTTTGCTTTTAGCTGCTTTCGCAGCAGCTGCAGTTGATCCTCCTTACGGAAGCCTCCTACATTCTCCTCCAGCATCCCTAAATTCCTCAAAAGCTTATACTGCGAACCATGTGTAATCATGTTGAATCCATATAACGCTTGATAAGGGGCACATTTTAAACTCTGGTGCACACTATTTCCGCAACGCACAGCTGATTGCTGGAATGTGCTCATCCCATGCACTTTGATCTTTTTCCAAATAAGCCCTAATCGCCGCTATTATTGATCGGTTAACTCGTTCCGATGCATTCGCTTGTGGCGAGTACACTGCCGTATATTGGTGTTTTACCCCAAAGGCGGTAAGAAAAGCGTTAAAATCGTGTGCTTTGAATTGAGACCCATTATCGCTAATTAGCAGTTCAGGCACTCCATAGGCGAAAAAGATTTGGTTCTGTACCAGCTCCATGATTGCCTTTGCTGTGAATTTTCTTAGTGGCCACAGCCAATGAAATTTAGAAAAGTGGTCGAGGACTATCAGCAGGCCAATATGTCCCTGTTTACTCCTCGGATAGGGTCCTAATAAGTCAATATAGAGCCTCTGAAAAGGTCTAGAAGATTCGGCTTGTTGACCCATTGGAGGTTTTAAAGTAGTATTTGGAGCTTTTGTGCTTTTGCATACTTCGCATAGCCGAACATACTCCCTTACTTGAGTCACCATCCCTGGCCAATAATAGCTTCGCCGAATTTGTTCTAACGTTTTACCTGTGCCGCCATGGGCGCATATTACAGTGTCATGAGCACGCTTTATTACAGAGTTGGTCAAACTCTGTGGAATCCAGAGTTTCCAACCATTTCTGCTGTCTTCCGAGTCTCCATTGTCATGTTCCGTTCTAATATATAGGTGTTTGCCTATAATATTGAAATCAGGGTATGCTTCGGGATCCTCTCCTATTTTCTCCTTTACAACCCTATATGCTTCGTCATCAAAGCTTGGGGATTCCAGATCAACTTCTGGCCCATAGTTTTCGATGGCTGCCAATTCATCATTAAACATACGTGACAGCGCATCTGGCACAACATGTTCCTTGCCTTTTCGGTGGCTAATGTTAAATTTATGCCCCTGTAAATTCATCGCCCACCTCGCTAGGCGCCCTTTTAGGTTTGATTGCCTCATCAGCCACGACAAGCTAGAGTGGTCAGTCACTACTTCGAATTCCTGTAATTCGAGGTAACATCGGAATCGTTCAATGCCCAGGATGACTGCCAAACACTCTCTTTCGGTCACGCTGTAATTTCTTTGTGCCGAATTAAGTTTTTTCGACATATACGCTACCGGTCTCTCTTCGTTTAGGTCATTCATTTGCACCAGCACCGTAGTCCATAGTCGCTGGCATCGCAATGAAGGTAAAATTTCCGATTAAAATCGGGATTCTGCAAGACTGGGGCCGAAGTAAGAGCGGCTTTGAGCTGATCAAACGCAGTTTGTGCTTCTTCAGTCCAGCAAAACTTTTTCTTGCCTGAGAGCAAATTTGTAATCGGAGTGGTTAATTCGGAGAAGTTAGCTATAAATCGTCTATACCAACCCGCTAGGCCCAAAAATCCTCTAACTTGTTTTATAGATTTCGGCGCAGGCCAATTGACTATCGATTCAATTTTTCCAGGGTCTGTTGCAATGCCTCCTTTTCCGATAATGAACCCTAGATATTTCACTTCGGTCACACAAAAACTGCTCTTTTCAATATTCAATGTTAAATTAGCTTTTCTAAATTGATCAGCCAGGCGCAGCAGTACTGTAAGATGCGCGTCGAAATCTGCCGATACGACACAGAGATCGTCTAAGTATCCAAAGCAACAGTATTTCAATTCGGGAGGAATCACCTCGTCCATGAGACGGCTCATCGTTTGGGGAGCGTTGCACAGCCCGAAAGGCATTACCCGAAATTGGTATAATGGCCTCCCTGGTACTGTGAACGCTGTTATCGGTCGAGATGCGTCCGATAATGGCACTTGCCAATAAGCATCTTTCAGATAAATTTTGCTAATCAGATTTGCTTGCGGTAATCGCGCGAATATGCCTTCGATGCTCGGTAAAGGATATGCATCCTTTTTGGTGCAATCATTCACCTTACGAGCATCCAGACATAAACGTACTTTCCCTGGCTTCACTACCAGACGCATTGGAGAGCTCCATGCGCTACTGGATTTTTCGATTACTCCTAATCCGATCATACGATCAATCTCCTCAAACATCAGCTTCTCGACAGCCGGAGATACCGGATAAAATCGTTGTTTTATTGGAGTGGCGTCTCCAACTTCGATTTTGTGTTCAAGAAGTGATGTTTTCCCTAGACCCTGCTTAGCAAATGACGGAAATAAAGATTTCACGGCTTCTAATTGCTGTTTTTGTCGCGAATCTAGTGGGTAAGCGTTTGTATCTGTTTCTTCCTCTTTAGAGTCCTCCAACTCTAACGAGGAGATCAATCCTGGGGCCAAATTGAATTCTCTCCAAAAATCGATGCCGAGAATGAGATTTTTCTCAATTGACGGAATTACAAAAAGTTTTAAAAGAGTCTCTTTGTCCTTATATGTCACACGCGCTGAGAGAAAACCTAGCACTTCGTGCGATCTGCCGTCTGCCGTTTTTACTTTCGAATTTATTTTTTTGAATTCTGCCCTTTTTTCCCAATCGTTTTGCGCCAAAGTCGACCCCACGCAACTAATATTTGCCCCTGTGTCCAATAACCCTTCTTCGGTTACTCCTAAAAAGGAAACCTTAGCGTAAAAACGCCCATCGCTTTCTTTATTTATTATTGAGGACACCAGTAATCGTTTAGTTAACCTTACGGCTTTCCAAAATTTTCGCAAGCGCTGCGTCGATCTTTTTGGCTTATTACCCGCATGATTTCCAAATATTCTTTCCCTAACTTTTTTATAATTTGCGAGCCTTGCTTCATAAGGTTGTGTATGAAGACTTTTTGTATTTTTATTTTGGGCACATTTTCCTATTGACAAGTCCGGTAAAAGCATAGCTCTGGTCAGATTGTCTGAGCTAGCCGGTAAATCAGGTAAATTTGTATTTAGTGTTGCTTTGGGGCCGTTCGTGTCTGACTCACGAATGGTCCCTTGGCTTTTTCCGCTCTCTTTGCCAAACAGTTTGGGCATTGCGGCTTGTAAGTGTTCTTTGCCCCGCAACCATAGCAGAAAACTGTGCGATTTTCCAAACACATATCCCAACCATGACCCTCACCGTCACAATTCCAACATCGATAAATTTTTATCGGTGCTTGAATTGCGTCGACATTGCCCAAATTAGGATCTGTGCCTTCAATACCATTGTCATCTTCCAAAGCTGCCACGTTTCTTCGGCTGAACACCGGGTTAGGTGCTGGCTTTGAGAACCGCCGAGTCGCGACTTCACCCAACAAATTTTCGCGCATTTGCACCAGCTTTCGCAAGTGTGCAATCGAACGAATTTGCACATAAAGCAATTCGTGTCGTATTTCGGGCAGTAAATTCCTTGTCAACATCTCAATGAGCTGCTGCTCTGGAATAGATGTTGACATTCGAGAAGCTAAGAGCATGACATCGTCATAAAATACCTCAAATGTCTCCCCCTGTTTTTGTTTGCGTGCTCTAATCTCTTCTAATATGTCGGTGTCGTTCCGGTAGTCTGTATATTGTTCTTTTAAAGCCGCTCCATACTCCCTCCAATTTATTTGAGGATTTTCTTTCCGATACCTCCAA
Source organism: Zaprionus inermis (assembly GCA_018151445.1). Lineage (NCBI taxonomy): Eukaryota > Metazoa > Arthropoda > Insecta > Diptera > Drosophilidae > Zaprionus > Zaprionus inermis. The sequence continues at coordinate 35,964 of JAECXD010000131.1, read as the reverse complement.
TACCACTCTCTAGCTTTCCCTACTAGTAGAATATGTAAATTTTTTCAGACTGAATCTATATCATTGTTCAGACAGTCTTTGGTTAACGTGGCTACTCGATATAGGAATTCTTCTACGGTGACTCCTTTTGCCGACCCATCAAACTTGAGATTCCAGCTATGGATGAGCTGAGTAATCTTCTCCGGGTTTATTGCTGTGTTGTATCGAGAGCTACTTGACTGCTGACTCAACTCGTTAAGAATCATTCACTTCGGGCGAAACTTGCCTGAGACTGAGGTTGGCTAATTGCCTGGCCACAATACTTTCCAGTTGCACCCCTAAACGCTCATAATCGATGTTTGGAGAAGATGTTCGATTTGCTCTAGTATTTGAGCTTCCCCCACGCCGTGTTTGCCTAACTTCTGCGTTTACTGCGCCCCGTTTCGGGTTTCCGGAGCTTTTAACATTTCTGGCTTGTTGGTTACCCTCTACCGATTCTCCCACTTGAGGGATTTTTTTATACCCCGTGTTGTGAGGATGCGTTTTGAGCACAGCTCCCGCGTTTTGAGCCTCTAGCGCCCTTTGTTGTTGCCTCGCAGCTGCCGAAGTCGATGGTTCTAACCCCAAATTAATCTCTATCGTTTGTGATAATACTGACCTAGGCAGCTCTTTTAAGTCCGTTAATTGCAGCGTCTACTGGCACGTTTGACAGACTTTAAACTGTCTTACCCAGTCAGAAATGCAAGCTTCATGGAAGCTGTGCTGACATGGTGTAATTAACACTCGTTCTGCTGAGCCGGATTCCCATAATGGCTCTACGCAAATTTCGCATTTTATTACTTGACTGTTTGCATTTTCTGCGGCCAAGTTTTCTGTGCTACGTATTGTTGTCATTTTTAGTCTTTTTGTTGATTCGTTTTTTTTTTTTTTTTTTTTATTTATTTATTTTTTTTATTTTTAATTGTTTAGGTTATAATTTATTTTTTTCATTAAATTGATTTCTTCCAGTTGACTCTAGGGTAACGTAGGTTGTGCGCTTCACCCCGCAGTTGAGATAGTGTTGAAGAAGTTAAGAAAGAGAAAGAACTATAGTGAAAAGAAAACAGCCAAGTCTCAAGAGTCGCTCATATACTCGAGGATAATATTTTGCTATGCCAAATATTATATTTCCAAGAGTACATTTTCTTCAACGCTTTTTCCCTTGCCTTGCTGTATTTGGTTACTATCATAATTTTAGGCCGAGTCTTAGATTCAGTGGTCGATATTTAGGCCTTGCCTAAATTCGATTTCCAGCTGCTATTACTCGCAATATTATTTTCTATCTAGAGGCTTTCAGTAGCTTCTACGCATTTTACCCTTTATAATTTTTGACACTTTTTTTCGCATCATGCGTTTTAAGCTGCCTTTGCCCCACGTTGGGCGCCAATTTGTAATATCCACCCTTGGAATGGAATTTATATTTCCTAAATGTTTTACATCTGGATATTGTTCCTATCTTTGGCTAGGCCGCCCTTCCCTTTGATTCTTTTGCGGCTAGCAAAAACAGCCTGTGGGGGGGTTCTTTTGGAGAACTTCCTAGCCCTTTTGAGGGAAGACACACAAAATCTAAATACAAAGAATCTTTGCCACTGTCTCGTGTCAGAATATAGAGATTAGAAAAGAAAAGTAACAGAACAAAAAACAAAGAAGTGATAGAATTTACGAGAGGAGAAGCAAGAAAAGACCCACTTCCATTCTACGGGGTGCACTTCGGGGACACTACTGGTGTTGGTGTAGGTCCCGCGTCTTTACCCACCCTACCTATGAGTCCTTTTTCGCATTCATTTGAAGAACTCCCTGACCTACCACTATATTCTAATGTAAATTGCCGGGTCTAACGATCACTCTGATTTTTTTCTGTTCGCAATTTAATTAATAGCCGCCAAGATACATTGTAACATCAAATCATTTGCTGCCAAATTGTTGTTAGCACTGCAACTCGAACTGTCGCCAACGGCGGCACACTGCCGCAAGCTGCCGCAAAATTGCCGTCACCTGCCGCAAAATTGCCGGTGTTTCGTTAAGGGTGCCTTTTCTTTTCTTCTTTCTTGTTATAACTAAATTTTTTTTCTTTTTAAATTGATTTCCTTTTTAACCCGGTTCACTTTGCTTGAGCCTTCTGTGTAGGACAATTATGTGTCCGGGGTATTCTCTCACTAAGGGAGCCTGTACGCTTTAAATTTTTTTTTTTTTACAATTTTTTTTCTTATATATGTTGAATTTTGATCCTCCTCGCTCTTCTTTTCTTTTTTGGTGTTTCCAGCGTTTGCCAATTATGCCCCGATGTAGAACTCCGCGCCCGACTAGCACTAGGCTGCTAGCGCGCCAACTCTGCTTTGTCCTAAATGCTGTTGCAGGTAAGGTGGCACTGCCCTCAGGCTGTATAGGAATCCTGGCCAAACAGGTACTTAATATCCAGAAGTGAATAAAAAAAATGTTTTCCCTACTTACTTCAAGATTTTTCCCTTGGTCACTAACACTTTTTTTTTTTTTCTTTCTTTTTCAGACACAGGCACCCAGTCGTCGCGGAGGAGAATGTATGACTGCGATGATCAAGCAAAATCTAGTGCATCGCCATACTTATTCTCCTCCTTGTCCCTTTCCTTTTCTCGTTCGGACAAGTTGCAACACTGACTAGACAAAATTAAGGATACCATCTCCTGTCTTTTATTAGGAATTTACTTTTTATCAAAATCCCCGTAAGTATGCAAAGTTGCACAAATTATATTACTAATTAGTTGATTTTTTTTTCTTACAGATTCCAGTTTCCTAGATTTAATTTAGTTTAAGATACTTTTAAGACTTTAGTTTTAATATTTATTTATAAGTTTAATGTATTAGTTATAAGACTCTGTCCGTTCATCACATTGGCCTATCCGAAACAAAGCTGTCCACGTCGAGATAATATTTAAATATATCCTCTTGAGGTGCCCAGCGCATCCCAAGAGTTTTGACGGAACTCTGCTCATCAATCTTCAGAGTCACTTTGTCACCGGCTTTTGTTTTAAACGACAGATCTCTACAGTTGGTTGCCCACTTGGCAAGTGGAAAACCTCCTGATTCCAATATTGTTTGAACTTGATTGCAAATAGCGTTAAGTTCTTTAACACTATCTGCACCTGCCAACATATCGTCAACATAGAAACACGTTTTAATCACATCTGATCCAATAGGATGTGATTGGGCGTGCATGTTGGCCAGTTCAAGTAAGCAGCGTATCGCCAGAAAGGGTGCAGAAGCTGTACCATATGTGACTGTACTAAGTCGGTATGCTTGAATATTTTGTGAAGTATTTTCTCTCCACAAAATTAGTTGGAAATTTCTGTATTTTTCAGAAATATTAATCTACCTGTACATTTTTGAAATGTCAGCATTTATGGCATACTAATTCAACCGGAAGTTAATCAGGGTTGAATATAGCTCCCTCTGAATTGTCGGCCCCACCATCAGTGTTTCGTTTAGAGAAACAGCTGTTGACGTCTTACTAGAAGCGTCGAAAACTACACGAAGCTTGGCGGAGGAACTTTCAGGCCTAAGAACGCATTGATGAGGAATATAATAATGCTGTCCTAGAGGAGTTGACTTCAGAATGGACATATGTCCCAAATCCAAATATTCTTTCATGAAGTCATGGTACATGCTTTTTAGAACTGCATCCTTCGATAATTTACGCTCAAGTTGCAAAAAACGCCTTTCAGCAGTTTGAAAGGACAAGCCAAGAACTTTAGGATCGGTCTTGAAAGGGAGATCCACTTGGAAACGACCAGAAGATAACTTTACAGTTTTCTTAAAGAACAGTTCACAAGCTTGTTGTTCAGCTGTTTGGCGACCAGCCTTCGACTCGAACGGACATTGATCCAATTGCCAGAAACGGTTAACTAACGAGTCGAGAGAACAATTAGTTTGGGCTACTAAACACCCACTGAACTGATGCCTAGGCACTTGTCCAGTATATTTGCCTGCTACTATCCATCCTAGCAGCGTTTTTTGCATTGTTGGAAGTTCAGAACCCAGCTTTATTTGCCCAACGCACAACAATTCATAAAATAATTCTGCTCCCAAAAGAATGTCCACCTTAGCTGGCCTATAAAATTCTGGATCTGCCAGCTTTATATTTTTGGGTATTTTCCAATTTGAAATACTCATGGACTGTCCGGCTGTGTTGTTGAAATGGATTTCAACACCCAACAGTCAGCCGAAAAATTGTGGGAATTTATGCGCGACTGAATAGAGGCACATATCTTGCTTTTGCTATCTATTGTTGCACCTCCAACCATCGAAATAACTAAAGATGTTGGCTCCCGCTTGAGCCGTAACATCTGGGCCATACTCTCTGATATCAAATTGATTTGGGAACCACTGTCAAGTCAAGCAAGGCTCGAGCAGAATGCAACTGACCAAATCTGTCTTGAACATTAACGACAGCAGTGGCGATTACAATTTGTGCATTATTTGACACATGGCCCAAATGCACGTCTGCCACAGTTGCTTGATGTGTAGATACCTCACCTTGATCAGGAGTAGTATACCTGTGAAGCAAGGAATGGTGAGGCCTTGAACAAACTCTACACTTTGGCGCCTTACACTTAGAGACTGTATGCCCAACAACTAAACAATTTAGGCACAACTTTTGTGCTTTGACATATTCAAAACGCTGCATAACTGAAATTGCAGAAAACGATGGACACGAAGAGATATTGTGCGTTTCTGACTTGCAAAAAACACACACAGGCGTTGATGGACGCCCTCCATCAGAAATAGCAAAGGATGACTTACCCTGATGGGGCTTCTTGGCGTCAATTCGCGACTTTGTTTTGTCACGAGTTGGCTCCTCTGTTGACAAATACTGATATCTTTTGTTCAGTTGTCTAGCACAATCTTCCCAGGATGGCAGCTTATCATAATCAAGCTGCTCTTCAAAACGAGATTTGGTGCCATGGTCTATCTTTGCCATGACCATGTGAATTATCATTGCATTAGCAATGTCTCTGTCGTTAGCTAACGACGACAACGAAGCATAAATAGCGGACACCGTGTCTATGATCGATCTCAAACTCGATGCAGATGGTTTTGTCATGCTAGGTAGGTCAAACGATTGCGAAACAGTATCAAAGAATATAAGACATTGGTTGTCATATACTGCCTTGAGACTAGCGAGGGCCTTTGGATAGTTACAATCCGTTAATTGATACGGCTTAACTACCCCCAATGCTTCATCGGACAAACACGAAACTAAATGGTTGAACTTGTCGACTTTTGACAAGGACTTGTCATTGTCGACCAAACTTTCAAACAGGCAGATCAAATTTTTGTATTCCGAATGTTTGCCACTAAATCTGGGCAAACGCAGTTTCGGCAGTTGGGATCGCTGGCTCGAAACTATGGAGCAATTGTGCTCAATTATTGGCTCTGACGTTGCCTTGGATGCATTTATATATAATGCCTTTGTGATGACACACAAATCTTCTAACGGCCCTCTAGAATCATTCTGAGGGTTTAAATTATCCAACTCAGCCTGTAAATCAACAAACGAAACCAGCGAAAAGAGTATCAAATCAAAGGTTCGCTGACGCTACGTTTGTAGACAGCAGTAAAATCTGCGGGGTGCGGGGTAACAAAATACAAGCCGCGGCAAATGCAAGCGCCGCCGAATGCAAGCGAGAACGAAAATGGAAAAAACTGAGAGCGCAAGCAAAGAACGGTCCGAGTTCAACGGACGTGTGTGTATGTGCAAACGCAAATATGTATGTGCGTATACCTTTATGTATAAACTGATGTTCGAAATTCGCGAATATATGTAAATATGTAAAGATCATGATATTTTTGCGTTGGCACAATAACACACTCACTTAAAAACAATTAACCACCAGAAATGTTATGTTTGAATAAAAAATGTAATCAAATATTGCCGTATCAAAATCATGCAAACGAATATTACTTGTTAGTATATACAAAAACCAATATATGTATGTATGTATGTTTTATGTTATTCTATGTACATACATATGTGTAATTTTGTACCGTTGTCTGCTGTTCGCAGAATATTTTGGAGGCTTGTTAGGCGATTTATGTATTAATAGCAGTTAATAATGTACAGTGGCTCACAGCTTAATTGAACCACTGCCTTGTTAAAACTTTAACAAGCTTTAAAAAACAAAAGAACAAAGATATAAGCAAAATGTAAATGCAGTTTTTTAGATAGGGCTTATAAATAATATATTTTTTATTCAATTATTTTTTAATACTTATAAAGTAATTTTTTTTAAACAAAATATGAAAAAATTAACAAAACGAATGCCACAGCTTATTTGAACCAATGTGATTCGGCATGTGCAGAGATCCCGTATCTCAATGTATGTACACATACATATAGACAAGAATACTTTGCATGCAAGTGTTAGTTATATAGTAGCGTATATACTCACATTATATTCATAAGTATAAGTGCACTATGTATGTACGCATATATTCCCCGCACATAAGTATAAACAATATTCTCACACATTGTATAAATTCCCAGAAACCTCTCATTACAAAGTCGCCTTATCCAAATTGCATAAGATCTCACATTCCAAATTCCCTTAACATAAACAAACAAGAAAATAACCAACTCAAGTACACAGCGACATGCACAAGCAATATCTCATGTTTCCTTAAAAGTAAATAGCCCACTCAGCATAACTCACCACACATAAGATTATGTAAATCCTTTGTTCTTAGTCGATAAGCCACCAACAGAAAACTCAAAGAGTCAGTCTTAAACTGGAACTCAAAATAAAAACAAGAAAGCAAGGCTACCTTCGGCTTGCCGAAGGTTTCATACCCTTGCAGTTATACAAAATATAAAATATATTTGGATTGCTTATGGTTTCTGTGGTATTTATTGAACAATTATAACAGTACAGGAAGTCAAGATTTTTACATGATTAAGGCTATGAATCAAACACCTGCTTCGAAAAAAAATAATTCTACCTTTTAATGCTTTTGTACATACCTGGATTTCTTATATACTTAACACAAAATGTTATGAGGAAATGTCTTTGTGTTGTAAAGGATCTGTTGGTCATAAAATATAAATAAATTTGGAAAGTTCTCATTCAAAAATGCGTTTGAATAACAGCTATATGATTTTTTGTTTAACAGCTATATGTAATAGTACTCAGGTTTCCATAAAATTGCAACATGAACCTTCATTAGGCCGATCGTTGATCGTTATAAGTTATAAAAGTTCGATTTCGAACTTTATTATTAGGGACACACTTAGATTTGGATGTGATAAGCCTGATAGCTATATCTTGAAATATAACGAAAATCGGCCGTAGGCTCCATGACAGCTATACGATATATCAGTCCGATCGGGCCCATTCCGACTTATTTAAAGAGGGCAGAAATAAGAAGCTTATGAGCAAAGTTTCATGAAGATAGCTCAATAACTAGGGGACTAATTTGAGTTGCAACAGACACGCGGACTGACTGAGTGTTCCTATAACAGCTATAGAATATAAACGTCTGAGATATTTAAATGGAAAAACTAAGGGCGGGTTACTGTATAACATTAAAAAGTATTGATAATGTGCGGTATTTCCAAAAACAAAACAGGTTTGCATACAAAAACCCTGATTTCAGCCGATTGTTCCTATGACAGCTATATGTTATAATGGTCCGATTTTGATACAATTTTGACAGCACATTAAGAACGTAATAAGAATAAGAATAGAATGCCAAATCTTGTTGCAATATCTTGAAAAACAACAAAAATCGGCCGATAGCTTCTATGACAGCTATACGATATATCGGTCCGATCTGGCTCGTTCCGACTTATTTACAGCCTACAGCAATAAGAAGCTTGTATGCCAAGTTTCATGAAGATAGCTCAAAAACTGAGAGACTAGTTTGCGTTGCAACAGACGGACGGACGGACAGACGGACATCCATTTTTCGACTCCTCTGGTGATGCTGATTCAGAATATATATACTTTATAGGGTCGGAGATGTCTCCTAAGGTGCGTTGCAAACTTCTGGCTAAAATTAATATACCCTCTGCAAGGGTATAACAACACACCAAATTTGTGTCGCGTTTCTTTATTTAGTTTAATTCAGGGTCTACCTCAGTCTATTGACGGGTAGTTCGTTGGACTCAAACCTCGTAAAAGGTTATATTTTACTATATATGTGCCAGAAATTGAGCTGTTCAATAATTTTAAACTGCTTACGCATCGATTTGCAACCATATTATCCAATAACACACGCTCAATTTGTGGCACTAAATACCTGAAAGCAGTGTAGGGTTTCAATAGACATTGATCGATTTGACATATCCATCGGCAATATTCCCAGTCCAGTAGCAGCAAACACTGGTGTGGCTGCGACGAAAACGGTCAGCAATTTTCTCGCACTAGATTTAAAAACAAGAAAGCAAGGCTACCTTCGGCTTGCCGAAGGTTTCATACCCTTGCAGTTATACAAAATATAAAATATATTTGGATTGCTGCTGGTTTCTGTGGTATTTATTGAACAATTATAACAGTACAGGAAGTCAAGATTTTGACCTGATTAAGGCTATGAATCAAACACCTGCTTCGAAAAAAAATAATTCTACCTTTTTAATGCTTTTGTATATACCTGGATTTCTTATATACTTAACACAAAATGTTATGAGGAAATATCTTTGTGTTGTAAAGGATCTGTTGGTCATAAAATATAAATAAATTTGGAAAGTTCTCATTCAAAAATGCGTTTGAATAACAGCTATATGATTTTTTGTTTAACAGCTATATGTAATAGTACTCAGGTTTCCATAAAATTGCAACATGAACCTTCATTAGGCCGATCGTTGATCGTTATAAGTTATAAAAGTTCGATTTCGAACTTTATTATTAGGGACACACTTAGATTTGGATGTGATAAGCCTGATAGCTATATCTTGAAATATAACGAAAATCGGCCGTAGGCTCCATGACAGCTATACGATATATCAGTCCGATCGGGCCCATTCCGACTTATTTAAAGAGGGCAGAAATAAGAAGCTTATGAGCAAAGTTTCATGAAGATAGCTCAATAACTAGGGGACTAATTTGAGTTGCAACAGACACGCGGACTGACTGAGTGTTCCTATAACAGCTATAGAATATAAACGTCTGAGATATTTAAATGGAAAAACTAAGGGCGGGTTACTGTATAACATTAAAAAGTATTGATAATGTGCGGTATTTCCAAAAACAAAACAGGTTTGCATACAAAAACCCTGATTTCAGCCGATTGTTCCTATGACAGCTATATGTTATAATGGTCCGATTTTGATACAATTTTGACAGCACATTAAGAACGTAATAAGAATAAGAATAGAATGCCAAATCTTGTTGCAATATCTTGAAAAACAACAAAAATCGGCCGATAGCTTCTATGACAGCTATACGATATATCGGTCCGATCTGGCTCGTTCCGACTTATTTACAGCCTACAGCAATAAGAAGCTTGTGTGCCAAGTTTCATGAAGATAGCTCAAAAACTGAGAGACTAGTTTGCGTTGCAACAGACGGACGGACGGACGGACGGACGGACGGACGGACGGACGGACGGACGGACAGACGGACATCCATTTTTCGACTCCTCTGGTGATGCTGATTCAGAATATATATACTTTATAGGGTCGGAGATATCTCCTAAGGTGCGTTGCAAACTTCTGGCTAAAATTAATATACCCTCTGCAAGGGTATAATGATTAAACTTTGTTTAAAGTTTTCTTTTTCCCGCACGTACAAACGACTATAAAGGCCAGGCAACAACTAAATTGTCAACAACAATTATAAAACTGAAACACACCGAAGTCCCTGCTCGGGCGCCAATGATAAATTCGCTAAGCGTTTTCAGCGAACTAGCTAAATTATTAACAAATGAAAGTGTAGGACGCGGTGGTTCAGTTCACAAGATACAATTTTAATTGCTGCTGGCTTCACAGAAACTTCAATCCTGAACTCGAGCGGTGACCACAGCTTGGCCACGCACTCTCAAATTTGCCGTCGACAATTGCCGAGCGGCTTACCATACAATATAAGAGAACCAATTCATATGCATTCTCTTAAACTAGCTTAACTCTATCAATTCACTGTGCTTTGTAACATTATAGTAATAACAATTAACCTATAATAATATTTATATAATATTTAATATTATTGATACTATTTATAATAATATGCTGCTCCGACAACGTATTTATCAAAATTATATTTTTGTCCACACCCATTAGAATTTCGCCAAAGTCGACGTTTAAAATAGTTGAAAAGTGAAACGCATATTTTTAAATTTTGAAAATTTATTTTTGGCAAAAGCCTTTAGATTTTTGCATAAATCGACGTTTAAAATTATTGAAAATGTTAAAATTTTTAAAATTTTTCCAAAATTTTTTTTATTATATATCGTTAGATTTTCGCAAAAGCCGACGTTTAAAATTATTGAAAGGTGTAACGCATTTTTTTAAATTTTCGATATTTTTTGTTTTCAAAAACCGATAGATTTTCTCAAAAAATCAACATTTAAAATTGTTAAGTGTTACGTATTTTTCAAAATTATCAAAATTTTATTATTGTCAACAGCCGTTAGAGTTTCGCCAAAGTCGCCGTTTAAAATAATTGAAAAGTGTAACGCATATTTTTAAATTTTGAAAAATTTTATTTGTGAAAAGCCGTTAGATTATTGCGAAAGTGGACATATAAAATTATATTACAATTTTTATACCCTTGCAGAGGGTATATTAATTTTAGCCAGAAGTTTGCAACGCACCTTAGGAGACATCTCCGACCCTATAAAGTATATATATTCTGAATCAGCATCACCAGAGGAGTCGAAAAATGGATGTCCGTCTGTCCGTCCGTCCGTCTGTTGCAACGCAAACTAGTCTCTCAGTTCTTGAGCTATCTTCATGAAACTTGGCATACAAGCTTCTTATTGCTGTAGGCTGTAAATAAGTCGGAACGAGCCAGATCGGACCGATATATCGTATAGCTGTCATAGAAGCTATCGGCCGATTTTTGTTGTTTTTCAAGATATTGCAACAAGATTTGGCAAATCCTATTCTTATTACGTTCTTAATGTGCTGTCAAAATTATATCAAAATCGGACCACTATAACATATAGCTGCCATAGGAACAATCGGCTGAAATCACGGTTTTTGTATGCAAACCTGTTTTGTTTTTGGAAATACCGCACATTATCAATACTTTTTAATGTTATACAGTAACCCGCCCTTAGTTTTTCCATTTAAATATCTTAGACGTTTATATTCTATAGCTGTTATAGGAACAATCAGTCAGTCCGTCTGTCTGTTGCAACTCAAATTAGTCCCCCAGTTATTGAGCTATCTTCATGAAACTTGGCACACAAGCTTATTATTGCTGTAGGCTGTAAATAAGTTGGAAAGAGCCAGATCGCACCGATATATCGTATAGCTGTCATAGAAGCTATCGGCCGATTTTTGTTGTTTTTCAAGATATTGCAACAAGATTTGGCAAATCCTATTCTTATTACGTTCTTAATGTGCTGTCAAAATTGTATAAAAATCGGACCAATTTAACATATAGCTGCCATAGGAACAATCGGCTGAAATCAGGGTTTTCGTATGCAAACCTGTTTTGTTTTTGGAAATACCGCACATTATCAATACTTTTTAATGTTATACAGTAACCCGCCCTTAGTTTTTCCATTTAAATATCTCAGACGTTTATATTCTATAGCTGTTATAGGAACACTCAGTCAGTCCGCGTGTCTGTTGCAACTCAAATTAGTCCCCTAGTTATTGAGCTATCTTCATGAAACTTTGCTCATAAGCTTCTTATTTCTGCCCTCTTTAAATAAGTCGGAATGGGCCAGATCGGACTGATATATCGTATAGCTGTCATGGAGCCTACGGCCGATTTTCGTTATATTTCAAGATATAGCTATCAGGCTTACCACATCCAAATCTAAGTGTGTCCCTAATAATAAAGTTCGAAATCGAACTTTTATAACTTATAACGATCAACGATCGGCCTAATGAAGGTTCATGTTGCAATTTTATGGAAATCTGAGTACTATTACATATAGCTGTTAAACAAAAAATCATGTAGCTGTTATTCAAACGCATTTTTGAATGAGAACTTTCCAAATTTATTTATATTTTATGACCAACAGATCCTTTACAACACAAAGACATTTCCTCATAACATTTTGTGTTAAGTATATAAGAAATCCAGGTATGTACAAAAGCATTAAAAAGGTAGAATTATTTTTTTTCGAAGCAGGTGTTTTATTCATAGCCTTAAACAGGTCAAAATCTTGACTTCCTGTACTGTTATAATTGTTCAATAAATACCACAGAAACCAGCAGCAATCCAAATATATTTTATATTTTGTATAACTGCAAGGGTATGAAACCTTCGGCAAGCCGAAGGTAGCCTTGCTTTCTTGTTTTTGTTTAAATACCATTCGATTTTCGCAAAAGTTGACATTTAATAATTTTGAAAAGTGTAACGCATTTTTTTTAAATTTTCAAAATTTTTTGATTTCAAAAACCGATTGATTTTCTCAAAAAATCAACGTTTAAAATTGTTAAATGTTACGTATTTTTTAAAATTATTAAAATTTTATATTTGTCAAAAGCCGTTAGATTTTTGCAAAAGTGGACATATAAAATTACTGAAATGTGTAACGCATTTTTTCAAATTTTCAAAATTTTTTGTTTGCAAAAACCGATAGATTTTCTCAAAAAACCAACGTCTAAAATTGTAATGAAGTGTTACGTATTTTTCAAAATTATCAAAATTTTATTTTTGTCAACAGCCGTTCGAATTTCGCCAAAGTCGACTTTTAAAATAATTGAAAAGTGTAACGCATGTTTTTAAATGTTGTATATTTTTTTTGTCAACAGCCATTAGATTTTCGCAAAAGTCGACGTTTAAAATTATTGAAAAGTGTAACGCATTTTTATAAATTTTCGAAATTTTTTGTTTTTAAAAACCGATAGATTTTCTCAAAAATTCAACGTTTAAAATTTTTAAGTGTTACGTATTTTTCAAAATTATCAAAATTTTATTTTTGTCAACAGCTATTAGAATTTCGCCAAAGTCGACGTTTAAAATAATTGAAAAGTGTAACGCATGTTTTTAAATGTTGTATATTTTTTTTGTCAACAGCCATTAGATTTTCGCAAAAGTCGACGTTTAAAATAATTGAAAAGTGTAACGCATATTTTTATATTTTTGACATTTATTTTTTTTGTCAACAGCCATTAGATTTTCACAAAAGTCGACGTTTAAAATAATTGAAAGTGTTACAAAATTTAAAAATTCTCCAAAAAAATTTTTTATTAAATACCATTAGATTTTCGCAAAAGCCGACATTTAATATTATTGAAAAGTGTAACGCATTTTTTTAAATTTTCGATATTTTTTGTTTTCAAAAACCGATTGATTTTCTCAAAAAATCAACGTTTAAAATTGTTAAATGTTACGTATTTTTCAAAATTATCAAAATTTTATTTTTGTCAAAAGCCGTTAGATTTTTGCAAAAGTAAACATATAAAATTACTGAAATGTGTAACGCCTTTTTTTACATTTTCAAAATTTTTTGTTTTCAAAAACCGATAGATTTTCTCAAAAATTCAACGTTTAAAATTTTTAAGTGTTACGTATTGTTCAAAATTATCAAAATTTTATTTTTGTCAACAGCCATTAGAATTTCGCCAAAGTCGACGTTTAAAATAATTGAAAAGTGTAACGCATGTTTTTAAATGTTGTATATTTTTTTTTGTCAACAGCCATTAGATTTTCGCAAAAGTCGACGTTTAAAATTATTGAAAAGTGTAACGCATTTTTTTAAATCTTCGAAATGTTATGTTTTCAAAAACCGATATATTTTCTCAAAAACTATCGATTAAAATTGTTAAGAAGTGTTACGTATTTTTAAAAATTATAAAATTTTATTTTTGTACACAGCCATTAGAATTTCGCCAAATTTCGACGTTTAAAGTAATTGAAAAGTGAAACGCATATTTTTAAATTTTGAAAAATTTTTTTTCAAAAGCCGTTAGATTATTGCGAAAGTGGACATATAAAATTACTGGAAAGTGTAAAAAAATTTTAAAAAATTTAAAAAAAAAAAATATTTTGTCAAATACCGTTACATTTTTGCAAAAATCGAAATTTTAAATTGTTTAAGAGTGAAACGCATTTTTCAATATTATCAAAATTTTATTTTTGTAAAAAGCCGTTTGATTTTTGCAAAAGTGGACATATAAAACTACTGAAAAGTGTAAAGCATATTTTTAAAATTTCAAAAATTTTTTGTTTTCAAAACCCGATATATTTTCTCAAAAAACCAACGTTTAAAATTGTTTAGAAGTTTTACGTATTTCAATATTATTAGAATATATTAGAATTTCGCCAAAGTCGACGTTTAAAATAATTGAAAAGTTAAACGAATATTTTTAAATTTTCAAAATTTTTTTTTTGTCAAAAGCCGTTATATTATTGCGAAAGTGGACATATAAATTTACTGAAAAGTGTAACGCATATTTTTAAATTTAAATTTTTGGAAAATTTTTTAATTTTGTAACACTTTCAATAATTTTAAACGTCGGCTTTTGCAAAAATCTAATGGCTGTTGACAAAAAAAAATTTTTTCAAAATATAAAAATATGCGTTACTCTTTTCAATTATTTTAAACGGCGACTTTGGCGAAAATCTAACGGCTGTTGACAAAAATAAAATTTTGACAATTTTGAAAAATACGTAACACTTAACAATTTAAAACGTTGATTTTTTGAGAAAATCTAACGGCTTTTGCCAAAAATAAATTTTCAAAATTTAAAAATATGCGTTACACTTTTCAATTATTTTAAACGGCGACTTTAGCGAAATTTTAATGGCTGTTGACAAATATAAAATTTTGAAAATTTAAAAAAATACGTAACACCTTTCAACAATTTTAATCGTTGGTTTTTTAAGAAAATATATCGGTTTTTGAAAACAAAAAATTTTGAAAATTTAAAAAAATGCGTTACACTTTTCAGTAATTTTATGTCCACTTTTGCAAAAATCTAACTGCTTTTGACAAAATAAAAATTTTAAAAATTTAAAAATATGCGTTACACTTTTCAATTATCTTAAACGGCGACTTTGGCGAAATTCTAATGACTGTTTGCAAAAATAAAGTGAGCCAACTCAGTATTGGTGGAATCAGTGGTAATAAGTTGATCAATAAACGCTATCACGGAAGTAATAGTCGCTTCAATTTCAAAATCCACCGAAGGGGCATCTTTCAGCCAAAAGCTGCCATGAATGTAAGGAGAACTCGTTGTTGGAACTCAACTCGAAATACCTAGCACAAGTTACAGGATCTGACCTAATTAATCTCGACTTTTTTCTAAACCTAAAATTTGAAACTTCTTCCTCTGTAACTTGTTGTCTATCTACGGTTTCCTTTAAAAGAACTAACAATTCCGTCCATCTTGTCTCAGCAGCCAACAAGGTAATGAAAAAGGTAGGCAGATTAAACTGTCCAATAATTGCCATAACCTTTTTCTTTTCAGCTTCCCAATGAGCAGGAGACATTCGAATACCAATAACCTTCATCATGGAGAATTATTCCATTTAAATACTCCTCATTGAGAACATTAGCCACTGTAATAGGACGTGAAGCGCTCTGCTTTCTTAAACAAATAGTTGTATTATTCCGAATTTGAATGAGCTCCAACTTCTTATAGTTGAATAAGAGTTTATCTATCCTACAGCCTCTCCTATCAACATTTCGGAGCTCAGCTCTTATAAATTTTAGAAAATGTAAGAAAAGGTCTTTTTTTTGCCAGCATATAAGGTAGGAAATGCTAACTCTTCCGAGTCAGCATCGAGAATCATGCCGCGGGGTCCTTGGGCCCACGCCAGGAGCAAGGTAGCACTGTCTGCATGGTGAAATAGTTACATTTTCCCAGTTTTCCTAGTATTTCATCCATATTTGGAATGGGATATCGGTCACTTATTGTAATTTCGTTGAGTTTTCTATAATCAATGACAATTCGGAATTTTTCTTCTCCTGAAGCATCTTGTTTTTTTGGTACAACCCAGATGGGGCTATTGTATGGGGAATTACTAGCACGAATAATGCCTTGTTGTAGCATTTCTTCGATTTGGGTTTCAACTTCTTGTTCATAAGCTTGAGGGTAATTATATTGGGCATAAATGGGTGAGTTATGTGTAGTATTTATAGTATGTTTTTCTTGGTTACTGATAGTTAACTTATCGCCTTTTTTGTATTGAATGTGTTCATATTGTTGAAGTAAAGATTTTGTTCTAAATTTTTCTTTGCTATTCAAATGGTCTAGTCTATAGAAACTTGAAGTGAGATTAGTTTCAGTGTTGAGAATGGGTTCTTGACATTGAACGTTAGTTTCTTGTGATTGTTTTGATTCCGTTTCGAGAGTTTGATTAATAAGTTTGTGCTTATAATCATAAAGTGTTATTGTTTTATTTTTATAATCTATCATAGCTTGCGCTTGTGACAGTAAATTTCTGCCAATTAAGAGGTCATAGTTTGCTGAAAATTGGTGTAACAGGAATTTATGTTGGTTTTTAAAATAATTATTGACTGGCAAATTCACGCTTTTGGTGATAGTGAGTGGACCATTACTAGTGTGGAGGAGGCATTCTGTATCACTAACTGGTAAGTTGAAAATATTAGTAGTCATCATATTAACTGTGGAACCTGTATCTATTAGGCATTTTAATTTATTGCCTTTGTGGGGATAATTATGTACTGGTGAGTTCCGAGGCTGGTGGCTGAAAATTTTCAGCTCGCCCGATAGCAATATCTGATTTTTCTTCTTCGTTTTGTTCCCTGTAATTAGAATTTGAGGGTCTTGATATTTTAAGTATTGTTGGTTGCATTGTTCTGGATAGTCTGCTGGGTAGTATGCTGGGTATTGATAAAAATTTGGGTCATAATAGAAATTATATGGGTCATAGGGTAAATTACTTTCTTCTTCTTGGTTTCGAGTTTCTTCGATACTCATTTTTGTCTGTCCGCTATCAGTAGGTCTCATGCGTTTGGTTGGGTTGTTATTTGTAAACGGATTTGCGTTAGGTAATTGTTGTGCTTGTAGTTGTTGTTGTTGTTGGGTTTGGTACTGACCAAAATGATTTAAATCAAAGGCATTTTGTCGTTGCACGTGTACGTTGGGTCTGGGCATGTATGGTATTGGTGGAGTTGGGCGAGGCATATTGTTAAGGTGAGGCTGATAATTTGGGTAAGGATAGTTAGGCATAGGTGGATGATATGGCCCTTGATAATTTGGTTGCATCATTATAGGGTTGAAATATGGTTGAAACGGTGTATTACGATTGTATGAATTATTTGTAACGTTATTTCGGTTATCAAAACGGGGTTTATTTTGCTTTTCATCAGTTACTACCTTTGATTGAGTTTTTTGAACGGGATATTCATACAGGCCCTTTTCTTGTAATAAATTGATTAGTGATCTTAAATCTGGTATATTACAGTTAACAATTCGTAAATAAGTACTAGTTGGTAACTTTTGGATAAGTGCTTCAATGCTTGAGTTAATTAATCTGTTAAAAAATGCTGTTTCCGATATATTGTTTTCTAATGATAACTTACTCGCCAGTAGTTGTCGTTTTGCCTCAGCTTCTTCTATGAAGGTGCGAACGTTGCCTTTGAATTGTGTGTTCCGAGAGTCTTCTAACAATTGGTGGTTTGGCACTTGCGGCTTGTATGATATGATGAGTTGTTTCTTTAGTTCCGGCCAGGTTGTCATATTGTCTGCGTTTATAGTTCGCATGACTTCTCCGCTGATGTTGCATTCTATGTGTCCAAAAATGATGTATTGTTGACGAACGTCAGTGGTGGGATATAGCGTCAAAACAAAATCGATGCGGCTTATAAAGGTGTATAAAGCGTTGTGATCTCCTCGGAAGGTCTCTATAGCTTGTATTTGTCTTTCTAGTTGTGACATGTTACTGTCAGAAAGAACGCTTGCTGCTGGGGTTGCCATTTTGATTATTTTGTATTTTTATTTTTTATTTATTATATTTTTTGTCTTTGATTTTGTTTATCAGAACAAATAATTTTGGTTTTGTTTTTATATTTTTGCTTAAATATATTGTTATTATAATTGTTTTTTCCTCTTTTTTTTTTTAGTATTAATGGTTTTTAACTTTTATACTTAATAATTTCACTTTACTTGTTAAAATGCACTCTAGCTATTTCGTTTTATTTTCGGAATAACCAATTGACTTGGATTTATTTTGCCAACGAATTCTTGAGCGTCTGTATTAGTTTTTATATGACAAATGCGTTTCACGGTTTCACGTTACTGTCTTGGTTCTCATTCAAAAATGCGTTTGAATAACAGCTACATGATTTTTTGTGTTTTAGCTATATGTAATAGAACTCAGATTTCCATAAAATTGCAACATGAAACTTCATTAGGCTGATCGTTGATCGTTATAAGTTATAAAAGTTCGATTTCGAACTTTATTATTAGGGACACACTTAGATTTGGATGTGGTAAGCCTAATAGCTATATCTTGAAATATAACGAAAATCGGCCGATAGGCTCTATGACAGCTATACGATATATCAGTCCGATCTGGCCCGTTCCGACTTATTTAAAGAGGGCAACAATAAGAAGCTTGTGAGCAAAGTTTCATGAAGATAGCTCAATAACTGGGGGACTAATTTGCGTTACAACAGACAGACGGACGGACGGACGGACGGACGGACGGACAGACAGACGGACGGACGGACGGACGGACGGACAGACGGACATCCATTTTTCGACTCCTCTGGTGATGCTGATTCAGAATATATATACTTTATAGGGTCGGAGATGTCTCCTAAGGTGCGTTGCAAACTTCTGGCTAAAATTAATATACCCTCTGCAAGGGTATAAAAAAACATGTTAACGTCGATTTTTATACAAATCTAACAGGTGTTGATCAAAACATCGCACTAAAAAAATGCCGAAAAAATTCCGTTCAATCAAAAAAAAAGTTTAACGTCGATTTTTGTACAAATCTAAAAGTTTTTGATATAAAAAACGCATTAAAAATTGCCAAAAAATCCGTTAAATATTTAAACAATTTTAAATGTCGATTTTTAAACAAACCTAAAGGGTTTTGATCAAAACAAAGAATTAAAAAAATGTCAAAAAATCCGTTAAATTTTTAAACAATTCTAAACGTCGATTTTTGTACAAATTTAACGGTTTTTGATCAAAAAAACGCAATAAAAAAAAATTCAAAATATCCGTTGAATTTAAAAAAAAAATTAATGTCGATTTTTGTAAAATATAAAAGGATTTTGATCAAAAAAACGACTTAAAAAAATGAAAAAAAAATCCGTTAAATTAAAAAAAAATGTAACGTCGATTTTTGTACAAATCTAACGGTTTTTGATCAAAACAACGCATTCAAAAAATGCAACAAAAAAATCCGTTAAATGTAAGAAAAACAAGAAAGCAAGGCTACCTTCGGCTTGCCGAAGGTTTCATACCCTTGCAGTTATACAAAATATAAAATATATTTGGATTGCTGCTGGTTTCTGTGGTATTTATTGAACAATTATAACAGTACAGGAAGTCAAGATTTTTACATGATTAAGGCTATGAATCAAACACCTGCTTCGAAAAAAAATAATTCTACCTTTTAATGCTTTTGTACATACCTGGATTTCTTATATACTTAACACAAAATGTTATGAGGAAATGTCTTTGTGTTGTAAAGGATCTGTTGGTCATAAAATATAAATAAATTTGGAAAGTTCTCATTCAAAAATGCGTTTGAATAACAGCTATATGATTTTTTGTTTAACAGCTATATGTAATAGTACTCAGGTTTCCATAAAATTGCAACATGAACCTTCATTAGGCCGATCGTTGATCGTTATAAGTTATAAAAGTTCGATTTCGAACTTTATTATTAGGGACACACTTAGATTTGGATGTGATAAGCCTGATAGCTATATCTTGAAATATAACGAAAATCGGCCGTAGGCTCCATGACAGCTATACGATATATCAGTCCGATCTGGCCCATTCCGACTTATTTAAAGAGGGCAGAAATAAGAAGCTTATGAGCAAAGTTTCATGAAGATAGCTCAATAACTAGGGGACTAATTTGAGTTGCAACAGACACGCGGACTGACTGAGTGTTCCTATAACAGCTATAGAATATAAACGTCTAAGACATTTAAATGGAAAAACTAAGGGCGGGTTACTGTATAACATTAAAAAGTATTGATAATGTGCGGTATTTCCAAAAACAAAACAGGTTTGCATACAAAAACCGTGATTTCAGCCGATTGTTCCTATGGCAGCTATATGTTATAATGGTCCGATTTTCATACAATTTTGACAGCACATTAAGAACGTAATAAGAATAGGATTTGCCAAATCTTGTTGCAATATCTTGAAAAACAACAAAAATCGGCCGATAGCTTCTATGACAGCTATACGATATATCGGTGCGATCTGGCTCTTTCCAACTTATTTACAGCCTACAGCAATAATAAGTTTGTGTGCCAAGTTTCATGAAGATAGCTCAATAACTGGGGGACTAATTTGAGTTGCAACAGACAGACGGACTGACTGATTGTTCCTATAACAGCTATAGAAGATAAACGTTTAAGATATTTAAATGGAAAAACTAAGGGCGGGTTACTGTATAACATTAAAAAGTATTGATAATGTGCGGTATTTCCAAAAACAAAACAGGTTTGCATACAAAAACCGTGATTTCAGCCGATTGTTCCTATGGCAGCTATATGTTATAGTGGTCCGATTTTGATATAATTTTGACAGCATATTTAGAACGTAATAAGAATAGGATTTGCCAAATCTTGTTGCAATATCTTGAAAAACAACAAAAATCGGCCGATAGCTTCTATGACAGCTATACGATATATCGGTCCGATCTGGCTCGTTCCGACTTATTTACAGCCTACAGCAATAAGAAGCTTGTATGCCAAGTTTCATGAAGATAGCTCAAAAACTGAGAGACTAGTTTGCGTTGCAACAGACGGACGGACGGACGGACGGACGGACGGACGGACGGACGGACAGACGGACGTCCATTTTTCGACTCCTCTGGTGATGCTGATTCAGAATATATATACTTTATAAGGTCGGAGATGTCTCCTAAGGTGCGTTGCAAACTTCTGGCTAAAATTAATATACCCTCTGCAAGGGTATAACAAGAAAGCAAGGCTACCTTCGGCTTGCCGAAGGTTTCATACCCTTGCAGTTATACAAAATATAAAATATATTTGGATTGCTGCTGGTTTCTGTGGTATTTATTAAACAATTATAACAGTACTGGAAGTCAAGATTTTTACCTGATTAAGGCTATGAATCAAACACCTGCTTCGAAAAAAAATAATTCTACCTTTTAATGCTTTTGTACATACCTGGATTTCTTATATACTTAACACAAAATGTTATGAGGAAATGTCTTTGTGTTGTAAAAAAATGCGTTTGAATAACAGCTACATGATTTTTTGTTTAACAGCTATATGTAATAGTACTCCGATTTCCATAAAATTGCAACATGAACCTTCATTCATAAAAGTTCGATTTCGAACTTTATTATTAGGGACACACTTAGATTTGGATGTGATAAGCCTGATAGCTATATCTTGAAATATAACGAAAATCGGCCGTAGGCTCCATGACAGCTATACGATATATCAGTCCGATCTGGCTCGTTCCGACTTATTTACAGCCTACAGCAATAAGAAGCTTGTGTGCCAAGTTTCATGAAGATAGCTCAAAAACTGAGAGACTAGTTTGCGTTGCAACAGACGGACGGACGGACGGACGGACGGACGGACGGACAGACAGACGGACGGACGGACGGACGGACGGACAGACGGACATCCATTTTTCGACACCTTTGGTGATGCTGATTCAGAATATATATACTTTATAGGGTCGGAGATGTCTCCTAAGGTGCGTTGCAAACTTCTGGCTAAAATTAATATACCCTCTGCAAGGGTATAACAAGAAAGCAAGGCTACCTTCGGCTTGCCGAAGGTTTCATACCCTTGCAGTTATACAAAATATAAAATATATTTGGATTGCTGCTGGTTTCTGTGGTATTTATTAAACAATTATAACAGTACTGGAAGTCAAGATTTTTACCTGATTAAGGCTATGAATCAAACACCTGCTTCGAAAAAAAATAATTCTACCTTTTTAATGCTTTTGTATATACCTGGATTTCTTATATACTTAACACAAAATGTTATGAGGAAATGTCTTTGTGTTGTAAAGGATCTGTTGGTCATAAAATATAAATAAATTTGGAAAGTTCTCATTCAAAAATGCGTTTGAATAACAGCTACATGATTTTTTGTTTAACAGCTATATGTAATAGTACTCAGATTTCCATAAAATTGCAACATGAACCTTCATTAGGCCGATCGTTGATCGTTATAAGTTATAAAAGTTCGATTTCGAACTTTATTATTAGGGACACACTTAGATTTGGATGTGGTAAGCCTGATAGCTATATCTTGAAATATAACAAAAATCGGCCGATAGGCTCCATGACAGCTATACGATATATCAGTCCGATCTGGCCCGTTCCGACTAATTTAAAGAGGGCAGAAATAAGAAGCTTGTGAGCAAAGTTTCATGAAGATAGCTCAATAACTGGGGGACTAATTTGCATTGCAACATACAGACGGACTGACTGATTGTTCCTATAACAGCTATAGAATATAAACGTCTGAGATATTTAAATGGAAAAACTAAGGGCGGGTTACTGTATAACATTAAAAAGTATTGATAATGTGCGGTATTTCCAAAAACAAAACAGGTTTGCATACGAAAACCCTGATTTCAGCCGATTGTTCCTATGGCAGCTACATGTTATAGTGGTCCGATTTTGATACAATTTTGACAGCACATTAAGAACGTAATAAGAATAGGATTTGTCAAATATTGTTGCAATATCTTGAAAAACAATCAAAATCGGCTGATAGCTTCTATGACAGCTATACGATATATCGGTCCGATCTGGCTCGTTCCGACTTATTTACAGCCTACAGCAATAAGAAGCTTGTGTGCCAAGTTTCATGAAGATAGCTCAAAAACTGAGAGACTAGTTTGCGTTGCAACAGACGGACGGACGGACGGACGGACAGACGGACATCCATTTTTCGACACCTTTGGTGATGCTGATTCAGAATATATATACTTTATAGGGTCGGAGATGTCTCCTAAGGTGCGTTGCAAACTTCTGGCTAAAATTAATATACCCTCTGCAAGGGTATAAAAACAACAAAAATCGGCCGATAGCTTCTATGACAGCTATACGATATATCGGTCCGATCTGGCTCGTTCCGACTTATTTACAGCCTACAGCAATAAGAAGCTTGTGCGCCAAGTTTCATGAAGATAGCTCAAAAACTGAGAGACTAGTTTGTGTTGCAACAGACGGACGGACGGACTGACGGACGGACGGACGGACAGACGGACAGACGGACATCCATTTTTCGACTCCTCTGGTGATGCTGATTCAGAATATATATACATTATAGGGTCGGAGATGTCTCCTAAGGTGCGTTGCAAACTTCTGGCTAAAATTAATATACCCTCTGCAAGGGTATAAAAACAACAAAAATCGGCCGATAGCTTCTATGACAGCTATACGATATATCGGTCCGATCTGGCTCGTTCCGACTTATTTACAGCCTACAGCAATAAGAAGCTTGTGCGCCAAGTTTCATGAAGATAGCTCAAAAACTGAGAGACTAGTTTGTGTTGCAACAGACGGACGGACGGACTGACGGACGGACGGACGGACAGACGGACAGACGGACATCCATTTTTCGACTCCTCTGGTGATGCTGATTCAAAATATATATACTTTATAGGGTCGGAAATGGCTTCTGAGGTGCGTTGCAAACTTCTGGCTAAAATTAATATACCCTCTGCAAGGGTATAACAAAGCATTAAAAAAATGTCCAAAATTCCTTTAATTTTCTAAAGAATTTTAAACGTCGTTTTTTGTACAAATCTAACGGGTTTTGATCAAAACAAGGCATTCAAAAACTGTAAAAAAATCCGGTAAATTTAAAAAAAAAACATGTTAACGTCGATTTTTATACAAATCTAACAGGTGTTGATCAAAACATCGCACTAAAAAAATGCCGAAAAAATTTCGTTCAATAAAAAAAAAAGGTTTAACGTCGATTTTTGTACAAATCTAAAAGTTTTTGATATAAAAAACGCATTAAAAATTGCCAAAAAAATCCGTTAAATATTTAAACAATTTTAAATGTCGATTTTTAAACAAACCTAAAGGGTTTTGATCAAAACAAAGAATTAAAAAAATGTCAAAAAATCCGTTAAATTTTTAAACAATTCTAAACGTCGATTTTTGTACAAATTAATGGTTTTTGATCAAGAAAACGCAATGAAAAAATTCAAAATATCCGTTGAATTTAAAAAAAAATTAATGTCGATTTTTGTAAAATATAAAAGGATTTTGATCAAAAAAACGACTTAAAAAAATGAAAAAAAATCCGTTAAATTAAAAAAAAAAATTGTAACGTTGATTTTTGTACAAATCTAACGGATTTTGATCAAAACAACGCATTCAAAAAATGCAACAAAAAAATCCGTTAAATGTAAGAAAAACAAGAAAGCAAGGCTACCTTCGGCTTGCCGAAGGTTTCATACCCTTGCAGTTATTCAAAATATAAAATATATTTGGATTGCTGCTGGTTTCTGTGGTATTTATTAAACAATTATAACAGTACTGGAAGTCAAGATTTTTACCTGATTAAGGCTATGAATCAAACACCTGCTTCGAAAAAAAATAATTCTACCTTTTTAATGCTTTTGTATATACCTGGATTTCTTATATACTTAACACAAAATGTTATGAGGAAATGTCTTTGTGTTGTAAAGGATCTGTTGGTCATAAAATATAAATAAATTTGGAAAGTTCTCATTCAAAAATGCGTTTGAATAACAGCTACATGATTTTTTGTTTAACAGCTATATGTAATAGTACTCAGATTTCCATAAAATTGCAACATGAACCTTCATTAGGCCGATCGTTGATCGTTATAAGTTATAAAAGTTCGATTTCGAACTTTATTATTAGGGACACACTTAGATTTGGATGTGGTAAGCCTGATAGCTATATCTTGAAATATAACAAAAATCGGCCGATAGGCTCCATGACAGCTATACGATATATCAGTCCGATCTGGCCCGTTCCGACTAATTTAAAGAGGGCAGAAATAAGAAGCTTGTGAGCAAAGTTTCATGAAGATAGCTCAATAACTGGGGGGACTAATTTGCATTGCAACATACAGACGGACTGACTGATTGTTCCTATAACAGCTATAGAATATAAACGTCTGAGATATTTAAATGGAAAAACTAAGGGCGGGTTACTGTATAACATTAAAAAGTATTGATAATGTGCGGTATTTCCAAAAACAAAACAGGTTTGCATACGAAAACCCTGATTTCAGCCGATTGTTCCTATGGCAGCTACATGTTATAGTGGTCCGATTTTGATACAATTTTGACAGCACATTAAGAACGTAATAAGAATAGGATTTGTCAAATCTTGTTGCAATATCTTGAAAAACAACCAAAATCGGCCGATAGCTTCTATGACAGCTATACGATATATCGGTCCGATCTGGCTCGTTCCGACTTATTTACAGCCTACAGCAATAATAAGCTTGTGCGCCAAGTTTCATGAAGATAGCTCAAAAACTGAGAGACTAGTTTGCGTTGCAACAGACGGACATGGAGCCTATCGGCCGATTTTTGTTATATTTCAAGATATAGCTATCAGGCTTATCACATCCAAATCTAAGTGTGTCCCTAATAATAAAGTTCGAAATCGAACTTTTATAACTTATAACGATCAACGATCGGCCTAATGAAGGTTCATGTTGCAATTTTATGGAAACCTGAGTACTATTACATATAGCTGTTAAACAAAAAATCCTGTAGCTGTTATTCAAACGCATTTTTGAATGAGAACTTTCCAAATTTATTTATATTTTATGACCAACAGATCCTTTACAACACAAAGACATTTCCTCATAACATTTTGTGTTAAGTATATAAGAAATCCAGGTATGTACAAAAGCATTAAAAAGGTAGAATTATTTTTTTTCGAAGCAGGTGTTTGATTCATAGCCTTAATCAGGTAAAAATCTTAACTTCCTGTACTGTTATAATTGTTCAATAAATACCACAGAAACCAACAGCAATCTAAATATATTTTATATTTTGTATAACTGCAAGGGTATGAAACCTTCGGCAAGCCGAAGGTAGCCTTGTTTTCTTGTTTTTAATAAAATGAGGCTGCGGACAATTTTGGTATGTTTTGTGTTAATTATTGTTAGATGTGCAGTTTAAAGCATTTCAAAATCTGCATCATTGTCTATGTACAGGACACTGGATTTGGTACAGAAGTGATTGATTAAATATGATTCGGCTTTTTCTTTTGTCATTTCATCATAAGAGATGTGGGTTATTTGTTATTTAAGTAGGTTTCGTGTTTAATACCTGATGGGCCTTTGGAAAATATTATTTGTCTATTGAATGTATTAACTGGTTTTTCAGTGATGCTAATAAGATTACTGCTGTCTTCATTGGAGCTATGTTGTGTTTTCTCACCGAATTAGGTATGCTCTAATTTTACTCGGGATAGAGCATCAGCTACGTAATTCTCTTTGCCTTTAATATATTTAATATCGAAATCATATTCGGACAATTTAATTTTCCAACGGGACAATTTTGAGTTTGGGTCTTTTATTCGATGTAACCAACATAATGGTTGATGATCACTTAGTATTTCAAAATGGCGTCCTAACAAGTAATGACGAAAGGTTTTAGTAGCCCATACAATGGCTAAAAGTTCCTTTTCGATAGCGCTGTAGTTTAATTCATGGTCATTTAATGTTCGACTTATGTAACTGACTGGATGGCTATCTTGTGAAAGTACTGCACCAAGAGCTACATTACTAGCGTCTGTAGTTAAGGAAAATTTACGATTAAAATTTGGAATTATTAAAATTGGGTCATTTGATATTTGTTTTTTTTTTTTGTACATTTCTTTATTTACATTCTGTCTGTAGACAATGCGTAAATTAATAACAAAACTTAAAACTAACAGGAACAGTAGATTCCCATTGAAATCCATTGTTATATTCATTTCAAATTTGCTTACAGTTAATTACCTATCTGGGAGATCAAGGATATGTAGTCGTTTTAATTTTCTTATTGTAAAGCTATTATCTAATAAACTTAAGGCTAAATTATTTTCATGGTTGTATAGTCTTTCAGTATAATTTTTACTATGTTTTTTAATTTCTTCCTTAACTAGAGGGATACTGAGATCCTTATGTATGTTTGCATTAGTTACATAAAATGGTGCATTAACTAATTTCCGTAAAATTATGGACTGGTAACGCTGTATGATCTCGACATTCGTGTTGCTAGCAGTTCCCCATATCTGTATAGAATAGGTCCACACTGGTTTTAGTATTGCTTTGTAGAGTCTAACTTTGTTTTCAAGAGTTAGTGCGCTGTTTCGACTTAGTAGCCATGTCATTTTCATAGCTTTCAGTTTTAATTGCTGACGTTTAGCTACTATATGGTTTTTCCATGTAAGTCTGCGGTCGATATGTAAGCCTAAGTACTTTACACAATTACTTTTTGGGATTGCTGAACCATTTAGAAAAACTTCTGGGCAGTCACCCTGACGAAGGTCAAATGTGATGTGGACCGATTTGCCAGTGTTGACTTTTATTTTCCAGGCTATCAACCATTCTTCAATTGCTGTGAGTTCTGCTTGCAGCAGCCGGGAAGCTTCCTCTCTACATGTACTTGTTGCTAAGATGGCTGTGTCATCAGCATATGTAGCAACAATACAAGCATTTGTTGTTGGCATGTCAGCCGTGTATAATGTGTATAAAACTGGTCCCAGCACGCTTCCTTGTGGGACACCTGCATTGATAGGATAAAATGCCGACGACTCATTTCTTTGTTGCACATAGAAACATCTTTCGTTCAAGTATGATTTCAGTAGAAGAAAATATGGTGCAGGCAGCCACTTCTTTATCTTATAATTTAGCCCATTATGCCAAACACGGTCAAAGGCTTGTTGAACATCAAGAAATGCTGCAGTACAGTACTGTTTACTTTCAAAAGCTGTCGTAATGGTATTAATAACTCTATGACATTGCTCAGGAGTTCCGTGGCCCCTTCTAAATCCAAACTGGTATTCGGGTATGATCATAAGTTCGTCTAAGATTGTCAACATTCTCTTTAAAAGTATTTTTTCAAATACTTTAGAGAATATTGACAGTAAGCTAATGGGACGGTATGATGTTAGTTCGTTATCTGATTTATGTGGCTTGAGGATCATGATAATCTCTGCACATTTCCGTTGTCTTGGAAAGTGGTCTGTCCTGAGTATTGCATTAAATACGAGCGTTAAAAAGCGAATACATTTTATTGGAAGATTTTTTAAAGTTATGGCATCAATTTTGTCTGGGCCTGGTGCTTTTTTGTTGTTCAACTCTTTTATTTGTAACTTGACTTCATTAATGCTGATTTTGCGAATTGGTAAGCTCATTTGGCAGGGTGAGTCAAGGAAGTTATCTATATCCTCTGCTGAATGATTAGCAATATCATTTGGTTGAAATACGGAGTGTAAATGCTGGGCAAATGCTTCAGCTTGTTCGTCGTCAGACCTGCACCATACGCCATTGCTTTTGCGAACTATTGTATTTCTTCTTGTGGGTCGTTTTAGGTATTTTGTAGCCCTCCACAGGTTGTATTCATGGTTACTAGAACGTGGATCAAGTCCTTTGAGATAGGCAGCTAAAGATTCATTTCTTAAATCTGATAACATTTTCTTAAGGTCAGATGCCGCCTTGTTGTATATTCTTTTGTCACCAGGGTGACGTGTTTCCTGCCATCTTTTCCTGAGATTCCGCTTATTTTGTATTTGTCGCCGGACTTCAGCTGGGAGATAAAGCTGCTTTAACGGTGGCTGATTGGGAACATTTTTCGTGCATATCAAGCTAGCTTTATGAATTTGGCTGGTCAAAAGTTCCACAGCGGAGTCGATTTCATCCTCTGTCTTAAGTGGGATTTCCAGACTGGTGTGTGCCTCCAAATAGCATATAAAATCATGTATGTTTGTGCTGTTAGTTATGATCTTGTATGGTCTAACCATGGTTTGAGCTATTGCACTATATGTCACGATAAATGGTGAATGATCCGAACTCAGGTCAAAACTTTCCGTAATGTGCAAGTGCGATTGTGGGATTCCAAAAAAGGCTATGAAATCCATCAAATCCGGTATTTTTCGATTATCAGTGGGCCAGTATGTAGGCTTGCCAGTTGAAAGAGTATTTATATTGTTGTTTTGTATACATTTGTATAGCTCATTTCCCTTTGGGTTTACTAATCTGGAGCCCCACCACGGGTGTTTGGCATTGAAGTCACCACCAACAATGAATTGTGGTCCGAGTTTTTGAAACACTCCCTTGAAATCGTTTTCTTTGAGCGCGAATCTTGGAGGTAGATAAATGGCAGTTATCGATATGTCTGTGTGCATGCATTTGATTTCTATTGTAGCTGCCTGGATGGCATTTTCTCTGATACTGTCCATCACTTTGTACTTCATATTGTTTTTAATGATGATAGCTGCTCCACCGTGCCCTCTGCCTGTCGGATGGTCAGCTCTGATAATATCATATCCAGCTATTTTAATATATGATTTATTAGTGAAATGAGTTTCAGAAATTAACATGATGTCTTGATATGAGGCATTTCATTTGAGACATATTCAGTGTTGGTTGTATCTATTTTTGCATCCTTTTTTAGTGCCATTGTCATAGGTTTTGCAATGTCAGAGAAATTTGGGATGAATTTTCGGTAATAACCAGTTAATCCAAGAAATGCTTTTATTTCTTTAGTTTTGGTTGGCAACGGATAATCTACGATGGCTCTAATTTTCTGTGGATAGGGTTTTATTCCATGTGGTGTTATGACGTGACCTAAAAAGATAGTTTCCTGCCTTAAAAATTCACATTTATCGGGTTGAAGTTTTAGATTAGCTTCAGCTAATTTATTAAAGACTAATCGGAGTGAATTTAAATGTTCATCAAGCGATGTGAAAAATACAATTATATCATCAAGGTATACAAGACAATGTTTATTTAAAAGGGGGCGAAGAATATTATTCATGCAACGTTGGAATGTTGCATGTGCATTTTTTAAACCGAATGGCATACGTAAATATTCGTAATGGCCATTTTTGGTGGAGAAAGCTGTTTTAGCAATAGAGTCATGATCCATTTCAATTTGGTGAAAGCCTTTAGCTAGATCTATTGTGGTGAAATAGTTACATTTTCCCAGTTTTCCTAGTATTTCATCCATATTTGGAATGGAATCCATAATCAATGACAATTCGGAATTTTTCTTCTCCTGAAGCATCTTGTTTTTTTGGTACAACCCAGATGGGGCTATTGTATGGGGAATTACTAGCACGAATAATGCTTTGTTGTAGCATTTCTTCGATTTGGGTTTCAACTTCTTGTTCATAAGCTTGAGGGTAATTATATTGGGCATAAATGGGTGAGTTATGTGTAGTATTTATAGTATGTTTTTCTTGGTTACTGATAGTTAACTTATCGCCTTTTTTGTATTGAATGTGTTCATATTGTTGAAGTAAAGATTTTGTTCTAAATTTTTCTTCGCTATTCAAATGGTCTAGTCTATAGAAACTTGAAGTGAGATTAGTTTCAGTGTTGAGAATGGGTTCTTGACATTGAACGTTAGTTTCTTGTGATTGTTTTGATTCCGTTTCGAGAGTTTGATTAATAAGTTTGTGCTTATAATCATAAAGTGTTATTGTTTTATTTTTATAATCTATCATAGCTTGCGCTTGTGACAGTAAATTTCTGCCAATTAAGAGGTCATAGTTTGCTGAAAATTGGTGTAACAGGAATTTATGTTGGTTTTTAAAATAATTATTGACTGGCAAATTCACGCTTTTGGTGATAGTGAGTGGACCATTACTAGTGTGGAGGAGGCATTCTGTATCACTAACTGGTAAGTTGAAAATATTAGTAGTCATCATATTAACTGTGGAACCTGTATCTATTAGGCATTTTAATTTATTGCCTTTGTGGGGATAATTATGTACTGGTGAGTTCCGAGGCTGGTGGCTGAAAATTTTCAGCTCGCCCGATAGCAATATCTGATTTTTCTTCTTCGTTTTGTTCCCTGTAATTAGAATTTGAGGGTCTTGATATTTTAAGTATTGTTGGTTGCATTGTTCTGGATAGTCTGCTGGGTAGTATGCTGGGTATTGATAAAAATTTGGGTCATAATAGAAATTATATGGGTCATAGGGTAAATTACTTTCTTCTTCTTGGTTTCGAGTTTCTTCGATACTCATTTTTGTCTGTCCGCTATCAGTAGGTCTCATGCGTTTGGTTGGGTTGTTATTTGTAAACGGATTTGCGTTAGGTAATTGTTGTGCTTGTAGTTGTTGTTGTTGTTGGGTTTGGTACTGACCAAAATGATTTAAATCAAAGGCATTTTGTCGTTGCACGTGTACGTTGGGTCTGGGCATGTATGGTATTGGTGGAGTTGGGCGAGGCATATTGTTAAGGTGAGGCTGATAATTTGGGTAAGGATAGTTAGGCATAGGTGGATGATATGGCCCTTGATAATTTGGTTGCATCATTATAGGGTTGAAATATGGTTGAAACGGTGTATTACGATTGTATGAATTATTTGTAACGTTATTTCGGTTATCAAAACGGGGTTTATTTTGCTTTTCATCAGTTACTACCTTTGATTGAGTTTTTTGAACGGGATATTCATACAGGCCCTTTTCTTGTAATAAATTGATTAGTGATCTTAAATCTGGTATATTACAGTTAACAATTCGTAAATAAGTACTAGTTGGTAACTTTTGGATAAGTGCTTCAATGCTTGAGTTAATTAATCTGTTAAAAAATGCTGTTTCCGATATATTGTTTTCTAATGATAACTTACTCGCCAGTAGTTGTCGTTTTGCCTCAGCTTCTTCTATGAAGGTGCGAACGTTGCCTTTGAATTGTGTGTTCCGAGAGTCTTCTAACAATTGGTGGTTTGGCACTTGCGGCTTGTATGATATGATGAGTTGTTTCTTTAGTTCCGGCCAGGTTGTCATATTGTCTGCGTTTATAGTTCGCATGACTTCTCCGCTGATGTTGCATTCTATGTGTCCAAAAATGATGTATTGTTGACGAACGTCAGTGGTGGGATATAGCGTCAAAACAAAATCGATGCGGCTTATAAAGGTGTATAGAGCGTTGTGATCTCCTCGGAAGGTCTCTATAGCTTGTATTTGTCTTTCTAGTTGTGACATGTTACTGTCAGAAAGAACGCTTGCTGCTGGGGTTGCCATTTTGATTATTTTGTATTTTTATTTTTTATTTATTATATATTTTGTCTTTGATTTTGTTTATCAGAACAAATAATTTTGGTTTTGTTTTTATATTTTTGCTTAAATATATTGTTATTATAATTGTTTTTTCCTCTTTTTTTTTTTTAGTATTAATGGTTTTTAACTTTTATACTTAATAATTTCACTTTACTTGTTAAAATGCACTCTAGCTATTTCGTTTTATTTTCGGAATAACCAATTGACTTGGATTTATTTTGCCAACGAATTCTTGAGCGTCTGTATTAGTTTTTATATGACAAATGCGTTTCACGGTTTCACGTTACTGTCTTGGTTAAATTAAACTTAACGCGATATTAACCGTCGCGGGTTGTCTTAGCGTAAGTTATTTGGCGGATAACAAAGATTCGAGAATTGGTAAGTCTGGCTATCGCATCACTGCACTATTGTTATTGAGTCCAACGAACTACCCGTCAATACACTGAGGTAGACCCGTTATGCGTTACACTTTTCAATTATTTTAAACGTCGACTTTGGCGAAAATCGAACGGCTGTTGACAAAAATAAAATTTTGATAATTTTGAAAAATACGTAACACTTCTTAACAATTTTTAACGTTGTTTTTTTGAGAAAATCTATCGGTTTTTAAAACAAAAATTTTTTTGAAAATTTAAAAAAATGGGTTACACTTTTCAATAATTTTAAACGTCGACATTTGCGAAAATCTAACGGCTGTTGACAAAAATAAAATTTTGAAAAATGCGTTACACTTTTAAATATTTTAAAACGACGATTTTTGCAAAAAATGTAACGGTATTTGAGAAAATTTGTTTTTGGAAAATTTAAAAATATGCATTACACTTTTCAATTATTTTAAACGTCGACTTTGGCGAAAATCAAACGGCTGTTGACAAAAATAAAATTTTGATAATTTTGAAAAATACGTAACACTTCATAACAATTTTAAACGTTGCTTTTTTGAGAAAATCTATCGGTTTTTGAATACTGTTGGATATCGATTATGATGAATATCGAGTATCTTTTGTTTGTAAGCTTCATACCAACTATCTGGCAACATTGTAATCTCTTCTGCTTTCACTACACATTCGTTTGTACTCTTACTGAATTTAGTTCTTCATTAAACGTTCACAATTCCACATTGCGCGTGTGTTTTATTATCTGAAAAAATCAACAAAGGTTATGGGCCCAGATCCCTCGTGAATTGTGAAAAAGACTAGAAAACGTCAGAGAAGAATTCGTAATGAGTATGTCAATTCAAATAGAAAAACTCGATGACGTGAATTATGACATGTGGAGTTTGTCTATGCGAAGCTTATTAATTACATCGGATTTGTGGAATGTTGTGTGCGAAAAACAAATCAAACCCGAGGAAGTATCGCAGGTGGCGCGATGGGAAACAATTGATCAAAAAGCTTTAGCTAGTTTAATATTGAATGTTAAGCCCACGCAGTTGATGCACATAAAGTCGTGCACAACATCGGCAGAAGCATGGAAGAAATTGCGCAGCATTCATATCCCGGCGGGATCCCATTTGAAAAATCAAATCAAAGTAAAAATCAAATTTCTCGAAGAAGGCGCCAGAACAGAAGAGAAACTAGAAGAAGCAGAAGCTGTGTATACACACACAAAGCAGAACAACAGTAAGCAGAAAGACAATCGCCAAAAAGTCAAAGATAAGTTTAAAGGAAAATGCTACAATTGCCAAAAAACCGGGTCATCGCGCGAGTGAATGCAGAAACAAAAAAGAAAAAGAGAACGAACAATCGCATTTTTTAATGCATAGCAGTGTTGTTAAAGACAGAAAAAATATGTGGTGCCTTGACAGTGGCGCTACTTCACATATGTGTTGTGACAAAACTAAATTTTCAAATATAAGTGAAAATAATACCACGATCATGTTAGCAGCAGATAAATCTGTTGAGTCGCCTGGTGTAGGAACTGTAATTTTGCATACTGAAAATCGGCAAATAACAATGAGAGACGTTCTGTATGTCCCATCGTTTAACATGAACTTTGTATCGATAAGCAAAGCAGCAAAATACGGTCACCATACGAAATTTGAAAATAGCGGAGCAGTAATATGCAAAAATAGTGGTGAAATTGTGTTACGCGCAAAGCAAGAAAACAATTTATATGTATAAATTGAACACAATGAATTGCATATCTCTTAAGATTCATCATGGGTATCAATATGGCATAATCGGTTTGGCCATTTAAATTTCAAAAATTTGAAAGACTTAAGTGAGAAAAACCTTGTGCATGGATTGAATATTAAAAACGTTAATATTAAAACAAATTGTGACACTTGCAATAAGGCAAAAATAAGTGGGGTGCCATTCCCACAAAAGGCGGAACGAATAACAAAAAGTGTTCTGGAACTAGTTCATAGCGACGTTTGCGGGCCTATGAATGTCAATTCGATCGCTGGAAATCGATATATGGTTAGTTTTATCGATGATTACACAAGAAAGAACTTTGTTTACTTTATGCGCACGAAGAATGAAGTGTTTGAAAAATTCAAGCTATTCAAAAATTATGTTGAATGTCAAACAAATAAAAAAATAAAAGTATTGGGTAGTGACAACGGCACCGAATATAAAAACAGACAATTTGACGAATTTTTGGAAAAGTTCGGAATTAAAAGACAGTTGACGGTTCCTTACACGCCGCAGCAAAATGGTATTGCTGAGCGAGCAAATCGCACGTTAATAGAAATGGCAAAAAGTCTCCTAATTCACGCAAATTTATCGGAATTTCTGTGGGCTGAAGCTGTGCAAACCGCAGCTTATTTGCGTAATAGATGTCCAACTAAAGTTCTCAACGGAGGGACTCCCTTTGAGTTATGGAAAGAACGAAGGCCATCTGTAAAGCATCTTCGCACCTTTAGATCACGCGTTTTTGTACTGGAAAAACCAAAGAAGGGGAAGTTTCAGTCAAAAGGAAGCGAGTATGTGTTCGTTAGATATTCATTTGAGACAAAAGCGTATCGTCTCTACGATCCCGAAAAACGGTCGGTAGTGGTACGTCGTGACGTAAAATTCTTAGAGGGTGAGTTTTAGTCAGCTGCACAGAACACAAGAATTGATTTTGCGACAAACATTATTCGTCTCGAGCCACCTGTCGAAGTCTTACAGCCGGAGCCGGTAAATCAAGAGATACAGGAGACGGAGCGCAGTGACTCAGAAGAAGAAGGGGAAGAGTTTGTCAGCGCCAACGACGCAGAAGAGCCATTGGAACAGGCGGAAAATTCTGCACGTTATGGACCAGGAAGACCAAGAATTCTACGGACAGGCCAACGCGGCAGGCCCCGTAAGCAGTACAATGTACTAAGTTACCTGGATAGTTCGGATGACATTGAAACACCGAAATCAGTTGCAGAAGCGTTGAGCAGTCAGTATGTTCGTAACTGGCAAGATTCGATGCAAAC
>JAECXD010001333.1:0-60393 GCA_018151445.1 Zaprionus inermis | reverse complement strand
GCCAGGCAGGCAGGCCAGGCGGAGCAGGCCAGGCAGGAGCAGGCCGAACGCCACGAACCCCGGGCAGGCAGGCCAGGCAGGCAGGCCCGAGGCGAGCAGGCCGGAGCAGGCAGGCCGGAGCAGGCGGGCCAGGCAGGCCCGGGCGGGCCGGGCGAAGGAGCCAGGCGGGCCGGAGCGGGCCGGAGCAGGCCAGGCGGAGCAGGCCGGAGCCCGGAGCCAGGCAGGCCAGGCCAGGCGGAGCAGGCCAGGCAGGCAGGCCAGAGCAGAGCAGGCGGAGCAGGCAGAGCCGAAACAGGCAAACGAGAGCAAACAAACCAAGGAGCAAGAGCCAGAGCAGGCAAACGAGACAAGGCAAACCAGAGCAAACAAACCAGAGCAGAGCAAACCGAGCAAGGCAGGCCCGGAGCAGGCAGGCCAGGCAGGCAGGAGCGGAGCAGGCAGGCCGGAGCGGAGCCCAGGCCGGAGCAGGCAGGCCAGGCAGGCAGGCCAGACAGGCCCCCAGGCCAGGCAGGCAGGCCAGGCAGGCAGGCCCGGAGCAGGCAGGCCAGGCAGGCAGGCTGAGCAGGCAGGCCGGAGCAGGCAGGCCAGGCAGGCAGGCCAGGCAGGCAGGCCGGAGCGGAGCGGAGCCAGGCAGGGAGCAGGCCAGGCAGGAGCAGGCCAGGCAGGCAGGCCCGGAGCAGGCAGGCCAGGCAGGCAGGCCAGGCAGGCCCAGGCCAGGCAGGCAGGCCAGGCAGGCAGGCCGGAGCAGGCAGGCCAGGCAGGCAGGCCAGGCAGGCCCAGGCCAGGCAGGCAGGCCCGGGCAGGCCCGGGAGCCAGGCCCACCAGGCGAGGCCAGGCAGGCGGAGCGGAGCGGGCAGGCCAGGCAGGCAGGCCGGAACGGAGCGGAGCCGGAGCAGGCAGGCGAGAGCAGGCAGGTAGGCAGGCCAGGCCGGAGCGGGCAGGCCCGGAGCAGGCAGGCCAGGCGGGCAGGCCCCCAGGCCGGAGCAGGCCGGGCAGGCAGGCCGAGGCAGGCAGGCCAGGCAGGCAGGCCGAACGAGCAGGCCGAACAGGCAAGGCCCCAGGCCCAGGCAGGCCAGGCAGGCCAGGCCCGGGCAGGCAGGCAGGCAGGCAGGCCAGGCAGGCAGGCCCGGAGCAGAGCAGGCCAGGCAAGGCAAGAGCCCCCAGGCAGGCAGAGCCAGGCAGACCCAGGCAGGCAGGCCAGGCAGGCAGGCAGGCCAGGCAGGCAGGCCGGAGCAGGCAGGCCCGGGCGAGGCAGGCCCGGAACGGAGCAGGCCAGGCAGGCAGGCCAGGTGCAGGCCCGCACCCCCCAGGCAGGCAGGCCAGGCAGGTAGGCCGGAGCAGGCAGGCCAGGCAGGCAGGCCGGAGCAGGCAGGCCGAGGCAGGCAGGCCAGGCCCAGGCCCAGGCCAGGCAAGGCAGGCCAGGCAGGCAGGCCCGGAAACAGGCAAGGCCGGAGCAGGCAGGCCGGAGCAGGCAGGCCAGGCAGGCCGGGCGCAGGCAGGCCCAGGAAGGCAAGCCAGGCAGAGCAGGCCAGGCCAGGCAGGCCAGGCAGGCAGGCCAGGCAGGCAGGCCAGGCAGGCAGGCCAGGCAGGCAGGCCCAGGCAGGCAGGCCAGGCAGGCAGGCCAGGCAGGCAGGCCAGGCAGGCAGGCCAGGCAGGCCAGGCAGGCCAGGCAGGCAGGCCAGGCAGGCAGGCCCGGCAGGCAGGCCAGGCCAGGCAGGCAGGCCAGGCAGGCAGGCCAGGCAGGCAGGCCGGGCAGGCGAGGCCGGGCAGGCGAGGCCGGAGCAGGCAGGCCGGAGCAGGCAGGCCAGGCCAGGCAGGCCAGGCCGGGCAGGCAGGCCAGGCAGGCAGGCCAGGGCAGGCAGGCCAGGCAGGCAGGCCAGGCAGGCCAGGCCAGGCAGGCAGGCCGGGCCAGGCAGGCCCAGGCAGGCAGGCCAGGGCAGGCCAGGCAGGCAGGCCAGGCAGGCAGGCCGGGCAGGCAGGCCCGGGCAGGCAGGCCCGGCAGGCAGGCCGGGCAGGCAGGCCAGGCCAGAGGCAGGCCAGGCAGGCAGGCCGGAGCAGGCAGGCCGGAGCAGGCAGGCCAGGCAGGCAGGCCAGGCCAGGCAGGCCGGGGCAGGCAGGCCAGGCAGGCAGGCCGGGCAGGCAGGCCGGGCAGGCAGGCCAGGCAGGCAGGCCAGGCAGGCAGGCCAGGCAGGCAGGCCAGGCAGGCAGGCCAGGCAGGCAGGCCAGGCAGGCAGGCCGGGCAGGCCCGGGCAGGCAGGCCAGGCAGGCAGGCCAGGCAGGCAGGCCGGGCAGGCAGGCCAGGCAGGCAGGCCAGGCAGGCAGGCCAGGCAGGCAGGCCGGACAGGCAGGCCAGGCAGGCAGGCCGGGCAGGCAGGCCGGGCAGGCAGGCCAGGCAGGCAGGCCAGGCCGGCAGGCCAGGCCAGGCAGGCAGGCCAGGCCAGGCAGGCCGGAGCAGGCAGGCCGGACCAGGCAGGCCGGAACAGGGCAGGCCAGGCCGGCAGGCCGGCCGGGCAGGCAGGCCGGGCAGGCAGGCCGGAGCAGGCCAGGCCAGGCAGGCAGGCCAGGCAGGCAGGCCAGGCAGGCAGGCCAGGCAGGCAGGCCAGGCAGGCAGGCCAGGCAGGCAGGCCGGGCAGGCAGGCCAGGCAGGCAGGCCAGGCAGGCAGGCCAGGCAGGCAGGCCAGGCAGGCAGGCCGGAGCAGGCAGGCCAGGCAGGCAGGCCAGGCAGGCAGGCCAGGCAGGCACCGGAGCAGGCAGGCCAGACAAAAAAAAAAAAAAAAAAAAAAAAAAAAAAAAAAAAAAAAAAAAAAAAAAACAGGCAGGCCAGGCAGAGCAAGCCAGGCAAGCAAGCCAGGCAGGCAGGCCAGGCAGGCCCGGGCCGGAACCCAGCAGGCAGGCCAGGGCAGGCAGGCCAGGCCAGGCAGGCCAGGCAGGCAGGCCAGGCAGGCAGGCCAGGCAGGCAGGCCAGGCAGGCAGGCCAGGCAGGCAGGCCAGGCAGGCCGGCAGGCAGGCCAGGCAGGCCAGACAGGCAGAGCCAGGCCAGGCAGGCCAAGCCGGAGCAGGCCAGGCAAGCAGAGCAAAAACAGGCAGGCAAACCAGGCAGGCAGGCCAGGCAACCGGGCAGGCCCAGCAAGGCAGGCCCAGGCAGGCAGGCCAGGCAGGCCAGGGCAGGCCAGAGCAGGCAGGCCAGGCAGGCAGGCAGGCAGGCAGGCCAGGCAAGGCAGGCCCAGGCAGGCAGGCCAGGCAGGCAAACCGAAACAGGCAGGCAGGCCAGGCAGGCCAGGCCAGGCCAGCCCGGCAGCCAGGCAGGCAGCCCAGGCAGGCAGGCCGGGCAGGCCGGCCGGACCAGGCAGGCCAAGCAGGCAGGCCAGGCAGGCCAGGCAGGCAGGCAGGCCAGGCAGGCAGGCCCAGGCGGAGCAGGCCGGAGCAGAGCAGGCCAGGCAGGGCAGGCCAGGCAGGCAGGCCGGGCGGAGCAGGCCGGGCAGGCCGGAGCGGGCCAGGCAGGCCAGGCAGGCCCGGAACCCAGGCCAGGAGCAAAGGCCCAGAGCAAACCAGAGCAAACCAGAGCAAACCCGGAAACGAGCCAGGCAAACGGAAACCAGGCAAACGAGCAAACAAACAAACCAAACAAACAAACCAAAACAGAGCAAACCAGAGCAAACAGGAAACCAGAGCAAGCAGGCAGGCAGGCAGGCCAGGCAGGCAGGCCAGGCAGGCAGGCCAGGCAGGCAGGCCGGAGCGGGCGGGCCGGAGCAGGCAGGCCGGAGCAGGCGGGCCAGGCAGGCGAGGCCAGGCAGGCAAGCCGGAGCAGGCGGGCCAGGCAGGCAGGCCAGGCGGGCAGGCCGGGCGGGCAGGCCGGAGCAGGCAGGCCGGGCGAGGCAGGCCGGAGCAGGCGGGCCAGGCAGGCGGAGCCCGGAGCAGGCAGGCAGGCAGGCGAGGCCAGGCAGGCAGGCCCGGGCAGGCGGGCCGGGCAGGCAGGCCCGGGCAGGCGGAGCCGGAGCAGGCGGAGCCGGAGCAGGCAGGCCAGGCAGGCAGGCCAGGCCAGGCAGGCCAGGCAGGCAACCCAGGCAAACGGAAGGCCAGGCCAGGCAGGCCAGGCCAGGCAGGCCAGGAGCAGGCAGGCCAGGCGGAGCAGGCCAGGCAGGCAGGCAGGCAGGCAGGCGGAGCAGGCAGGCCAGGCAGGCAGGCCAGGCAGGCAGGCCAGGCAGAGCAGGCCAGGCAGGCAGGCCGGAGCAGGCAGGCCGGAGCGGAGCGGGCCAGGCGGGCGGAGCCGGGCAGGCAGGCGGGCGGGCGGGCCGGAACGGGCGGGCCAGGCAGGCAGGCCAGGCAGGCAGGCCAGGCAGGCAAGGCCAGGCAGGCAGGCCCAGGCAGGCCAGGCAGGCAGGCAGGCCAGAGCAGGCAGGCCAGGCAGGCGGGCCAGGCAGGCGGGCCAGGCAGGCAGGGCCAGAAGGAGCAGGCCGAAACAGGCAGGCCAGGCAGGCAGGCCAGAACAGGCAGGCCAGACCAGGCAGGCCAGACGAGACGGAGCCGAGCCCAGGCAGGCCCGGGGGGGCCGAACGAAGGCGAGGCCGGGAAGGCAGGCCAGACAGGCAGGCCAAGCAGGCAAGCCAGGCCAGGCAAGCCAGGCAGGCAGGCCGGAGCGAACCCAGGCCAGGACAGGCAAGCCAGGCAGGCGAGAGCCAGGCCAGACAGGCAGAGCGGGCGGAGCCAGACCACGGGCGGGCCGGAGCGGGCGAGGCCGGGCGAGACGGGCCGAACGAACCCGGGCCAGACGAGGCGGGCCGGGCGGGCGGGTAGAACGAGCCGAACGGAGACAGGCAGAAAGCAGGCAAGGAAACCAGGCAGGCAGGCAGGCGAACTGAGCCGGAGCAGGCAAACCAGAGCAGAGCTGCAGCGACAGCAAGGGCAAGGCCAAGCAAGAAAAAAAGGCAGACAGGCCGAAAAGAGCTGCAAGAGCAGCCAGAGCACAAAAAACCGGGAGGCCCGGGCAGAGGCACCAGGCCAGGCGGAGCAGGCCGGAGCAGGCAGGCCAGGCAGGCAGGCCAGGCAGGCAGGCCAGGCAGGCAGGCCGGAGCAGGCAGGCCAGGCGGAGCAGGCCAACTTGAGCAGGCCAGGCAGGCGAGCCAGGCAGGCAGGCCAGGCCCAGGCAAAGGCCAGGAGCAGGCAGGCCAGGCAGGCAGGCCGGAGCAGGCAGGCCCGAACGGAGCGGGCCAGGCGGAGCAGGCCGGCCAGGCAGGCCAGGCAGGCAGGCCAAGCCGAAGGGCAGGCCCGGGCAGGCGGGCCAGGCAGCAGGCAAACCAGAGCAAGGCAGGCCAGGCAGGCAGGCCAGGCAGGCAGGCCAAGCGGGCAGGCCAGGGAGGCAGGCCGGGCAGGCAGGCCAGCACAGGCGGGCCGAGCCAGTGCAGGCCAAGCAGGCAGGCCGAACAGGCGGGCCAACCCAGGCAGGCGGGCCAGGCGGGCGAACCGGGCGGAGGCAAACCGGGCGGGCCGAACCAAACAGACGGACCAAGGCGAACCAAACAGGCCGGGCAAGGCAGGCCAAGAAGACGGGCCAGACCAGGCAAACCAAACGAAGCCAAACGAACCCAGGCCAGGCCGGGCCGAAGCCAGGCGGGCCAGGCCGGCCAGGCGGGCCAGGCAGGCCAGGCAGGCCAAGCAGGCAGGCCCGGAAGCAAGCAGGCCAGGCAGGCAGGCCAGAGCCAGGCAAGCCAGGCAGACAGGCCAGGCAGGCAAACAGACCGAACAGGCAGGGCCGGCAAACAGGCCAGGCAGGCAGGCCAGAGCAGGCAGGCCAGAGCAGGCAGACCAGGCAAGGCAGGCAGGCCAGGCAGGCCAGACAGGCAGGCCCAAGGCCAGCCAGGCAGGCAGGCCGGAGCAGGCAAGCCAGGCAGGCAAGCAGGCAGGCAGAGCAGGCCAGGCAGGCAGGCCAAACCAAACAGGCCAACAGGCAAACCAAGCAAACAAACCAAACAGGCAAACCAGAGCAGGCAAACCAGGCAAACAGGCCGGGCAAACAGGCCAGCCAAGCAAGCAAACCAGGCAGGCAAACCAGGCAAACAGGCCAGGCAGGCAGGCCAGGCAAGCAGGCCAGGCAGGCAGGCCAGACCAGGCAAGCCAGGCAGGCAGGCCAGGCAGGCAGGCCAGGCAGGCAGGCCAGGCAGGCAGGCAGGCCAGGCAGGCAGGCCAGGCCAGGCAGGCAGGCCAGGCAGGCAGGCCGGAGCAGGCAGGCCCAGGCAGGCAGGCCAGGCAGGCAGGCCAGGCAGGCAGGCCAGGCAGGCAGGCCAGGCAGGCAGGCCAGGCAGGCAGGCCCAGGCAGGCAGGCCCGGCGAGGCAGGCCAGGCAGGCAGGCCAGGCAGGCAAGCCAGGCAGAGCAAGCCAGGCAGAGCAGGCCAGACAGGCCAGGCCAGGCAGGCAGGCCAGGAAACAGACAGGCCAGGCACAAAGGCAAACCAGGCAGGCCAGGCACAGGCAGGCCGGCAACAGACCAGACCAGACAGACAGACAAACCAAACAGGCAAGCCAAGCAAACAGGCCAGGCAGGCCGGCACAAGCAGGACAGGCCAGGCAGGCAGGCCAGGCAGGCAGGCCAGGCAGGCAGGCAAGCCGGGGCCAGGCCAGGCAACAGAACAGGCCAAGCAGGCAGGCCAGGCAGGCAGGCCAGCCAGCAGGCAGGCCAGGCAGGCAGGCCAGGCAGGCAGGCCAGGCAGGCAGGCCCGGCAGAGCAAAGGCCAGGCAGGCAGGCCAGGCAGGCAGGCAGGCAGGCAGGCCGGGCGCAGGCAGGCCGGGCAGGCAGGCCAGGCAGGCAGGCCAGGCAGGCAGGCCAGGCAGGCAGGCCCGGCGAGCAGGCAGGCCAGGCAGGCAGGCCGGGCAGGCAGGCCAGGCAGGCAGGCCAGGCAGGCAGGCCAGGCAGGCAGGCCAGGCAGGCAGGCCGGAGCAGGCAGGCCAGGCAGGCCAGGCAGGCAGGCCAGACCGGCAGGCCAGGCAGGCCAGGCAGGCCAGGCAGGCAAACCAGGCCAGGCAGGCCAGAGCAGGCAGGCAGGCCAGGCAGGCAGGCCGGCAGGCAGGCCAGGCAAACGGCAGGCAGGCAAACCAGGCCAGAGCAGGCAAACCAAACAAACCAGGCCAGG
Source organism: Zaprionus inermis (assembly GCA_018151445.1). NCBI lineage: Eukaryota > Metazoa > Arthropoda > Insecta > Diptera > Drosophilidae > Zaprionus > Zaprionus inermis. Next base: position 53,269 of record JAECXD010001333.1, on the reverse strand, counting down.
CAGGCCAGGCAGGCCAAACAAACAAACAAAGCAAACCAAACAAACCAGGCCAGGCAGGCAGGCCAGGCAGGCAGGCCAGGCAGGCAGGCCAGGCAGGCAGGCCAGGCAGGCAGGCCAGGCAGGCAGGCCGGGCAGGCAGGCCAGGCAGGCCAGGCAGGCCAGGCGCGGGCCAGGCAGGCCCGGGCAGGCCAGGCAGGCCAGGCCAGGCAGGCCAGGCCAGGCAGGCAGGCCAGAGCAGGCAGGCCAGGCGGCAGGCACAGGCAGGCCAGCCAACGAAGCCAGGCAGGCCAGGCGCGAGCAGGCAAGCAGGCAAACCAAGGCAAACCAGGCAGGCAAACCAAACAAACAAACAGGCAAACCAGGCCAGGCCAAACAGGCCAAAAACAGGCAGGCCAGGCAAACAAACCAGGCAAACAAGCCAGGCAGGCAAGCCAGGCAGGCAGGCCAGGCAGGCAGGCCGGCCAGGCAGGCAGGCCAGGCAGGCCGGGCCGGGCAGGCCAGGCCAGGCCAGGCAGGCCAGGCAAACAGGCCAGGCAGGCCCAGGCAAGCAGGCCAGGCAGGCAGGCCAGGCAGGCAGGCCAGGCAGGCAGGCCAGGCAGGCAGGCCAGGCAGGCAGGCCAGGCAGGCAGGCCAGGCAGGCAGGCCAGGCAGGCAGGCCAGGCAGGCAGGCAGGCAGGCAGGCCAGGCAGGCAGGCCAAACAGGCAAACCAGGCAAACAAACCCAGGCAGCAGACAGGCAGGCCAGGCAGGCAGGCCAGGCAGGCAGGCCAGGCAGGCAGGCCCAGGCAGGCAGGCCAGGCAGGCGGGCCAGGCAGGCAGGCCAGGCAGGCAGGCCAGGCAGGCAGGCCAGGCAGGCAGGCCAGGCAGGCAGGCAGGCAGGCAGGCCGCAGGCAGGCCAGGCAGGCAGGCCAGGCAGGCAGGCCAGGCAGGCAGGCCAGGCAGGCAAACCAGGCAGGCAAGCCAGGCAGGCAGGCCCAGGCAAGCAGGCCGAGCAGGCAGGCCAGGCAAGGCAGGCCAGGCAGGCAGGCCAGGCAGGCAAGGCCAGAGCAGGCAGGCCAGGCAGGCAGGCCAGGCAGGCAGGCCAGGCAGGCAGGCCAGGCAGGCAGGCCAGGCCAGGCAGGCCAGGCAGGCAGGCCAGGCAGGCAGGCCAGGCAGGCAGGCCAGGCAGGCAGGCCAGACCAGGCAGGCCAGGGCAGGCAGGCCAGGCAGGCAGGCCAGGCAGGCCAGGCCAGGCAGGCAGGCCAGGCAGGCAGGCCAGGCAGGCAGGCCAGGCAAGCAGGCCAGGCAAACAAACAAACAAACAAACAAACAAACAAACCAAGCAAACAAACAAACCAAACAAACAAACAAACAAACCAAACCAAGCAAACCAAACAAACAAACAAACCAACAAACCAAACAAACAAACAAACAAAGCAAACCAAACAGGCAAACCGGGCAAACAAACCAGGCAGGCAAACCAAACAGGCAAACCAAACAAGCAGGCCAAGCAAGCAAACCAAGCAGGCAAACAAACAAACAAACAAACAAACCAAGCAGGCAAACAAACCAAACCAGGCCAGGCCAAGCAAACCAAACCAGGCAAACCGGAAACAAGGCCAACCCAGGCAAACAAACCAAGCAGGCAGGGCCGAGCAGGCACAAACCAGGCAGGCAGGCCAGGCAGGCAAACCAGGCAAACAAGGCCAGCAAAGGGCCGGGCAGGCAGGCCGGCAGGCAAGCCCAGGCAGGCCAGGCCAGGCCAGGCAGGCCAAGCAAACAGGCCAGGCAGGCAAACCAAGCAAGCAAACCAAACAAACAGGCCAGGCAAACAGGCCAGGCAAACAAACCAGGCAAACCAAACAGGCCAAACAAACCAGGCCAAGCAAGCAAGCCAAGCAAGGCAAACAGGCAAACAAACCAGGCAGGCAAACCAGGCAGCCAAACCAAGCAAACAGGCCAGGCAAACAAACCAAACAAACAAACCAAACAAACAGGCCAGGCAAACAAACCAGGCAGGCAAACAAACAGGCAGGCCAGCCAGAGCAAACAAACAAACAAACAAACCAGGCAAACAAACAAACAAACCAGGCAAACCAAACAAACAAACAAACCAAACAAACAGGCCAGGCAAACAGGCCGGGACAAACAAACCAGGCAGGCAAAGGCCAACAAGGCAAACCAGGCAAACAAACCAGGCAAACAAACCAAACAAACAAACCAAGCAAACAAACCAGGCAAACAAACCAGGCAACAGGCCAGGCAGGCAGGCCAGGCAGGCAGGCCAGGCAAGGCAGGCCAAACAAACAAACAAACAAACAAACAAACAAACCAAGCAAACAAACCAAACAAACAAACAAACAAACAAACAAACAAACAAACAAACAAAACAAAACAAACAAACAAACAAACAAACAAACAAACAAAACAAACAAAAAACAAACAAACAAAACAAACAAACAAACAAACAAACAAACAAACAAACAAAACAAACAAACAAACAAACAAACAAACAAACAAACAAACAAACAAACAAACAAACAAACCAAAACAAACAAACCAAACAAACAAACCAAACAAACAAACCAGGCAAACAAACCAGGCAAGGCAAACAGGCCAAACAAACAAACCAGGCAAACAGGCCAGGCAAACAAACCAGGCAGGCAACAAACAAACAAAGCAGGCAGGCAAACAAACAAACAAACAAACAAACAGGCAAACCAAACAAAGGCCAGGCAAACAAACCAAGCAAACAAAACAAACAAACAAACCAAACAAGGCAAACCAAACAAACAAGCCAGCAAACAAACCAAACAAACAAACCAGGCAGCAAACCAAACAGGCAAACAAACAAACAAACCAAAACAAACAAACAAACAAACAAACAAACCAAACAAACAAACCAGGCAAACAAACAAACAAACAAACAAACAAACAAACAAACAGGCAAACCAAACAAACAAACAAACAAACAAACCAAACAAACAAACCAAACAAACAAACAAACAAACAAAACAAACAAACAAACAAACAAACAAACAAACAAACAAACAAACCAAACAAACCAAACAAACAAACAAGCAAACCAGCAAACAAACAAACAAACCGGACAAACAAACCAAACAAACAAAACAAACAAACAAACCAAACAGGCAAACCAAACAAACAGAACAGGCAAACAAACAAACAAACAAACAAACAAACAGGCAGGCCAGGCAAACAAACAAGGCCAGGCAAACAAACCAGGCCAGGCAAACCAGGCCAACCAAAACAAACCAGGCAAACCAGGCAAACAAACAAACCAGGCAAACAAAACAGGCAAACAAAGCCAGGCAGGCCAAACAAGCAGGCAAAGGCAAACGGCCCAAACAAACAAACAAACCAAACAAAACAAACAAACCAGGCAAACAAACAAACAAACAAACAAACAAACAAACAAACAAACAAACAAACAAACAAACAAACAAACAAACAAACAAACAAAAACCAAACAAACAAACAAACAAACAAACAAACAAACAAACAAACAAAACAAACAAACAAACAAACAAACAAACAAACAAACCAAACAAACAAACAAACAAACAAACAAACAAACAGGCAAACAAACAAACAAACAAACAAACAAACAAACAAACAAACAAACAAACAAACAAACAAACCAAACAAACAAACAAACCAAACAGCAAACAAACCAAACAAACAAACCAAACAAACAAACACAAACAAACAAACAAACAAACAAACAAACCAAACAAACAAACAAACAAACAAACAAAACAAACAAACAAACAAACAAACCAAACAAACAAACCAACAAACAAACCAAACAAACCAAACAAGAAACAAACAAACAAACAAAAACAAACAAACAAACAAACAAACAAACCAAAAACAAACAAACAAACAAACAAACAAAACAAACAAAACAAACAAACAAACAAACAAACAGGCAAACCAAGGCAAACAAACAAAACAAACAAACAAACAAAACAAACAAACAAACAAACAAACAAACAAACAAACAAACAAACAAAACAAACAAACCAGCAAACAAACAAACAAACAAACAAACAAACAAACAGGCAAACAAACAAACAAAAACCAACAAACAAACAAACAAACAAACAAACAAACAAACAAACAAACAAACAAACAAACAAACAAACAAACAAACCAAACAAACAAACAAACAAACAAACCAAACAAACAAACAAACAAACAAACAAACAAACAAACAAACAAACAAACAAACAAAACAAACAAACAAACAAACAAACAAACAAACAAACAAACAAACAAACAAACCAAACAAACAAACAAACAAACAAACCAAACAAGCAAACAAACAAACAAACAAACAAACAAACAAACAAACAAACAAACAAACAAACAAACAAACAAACAAACAAACAAACAAACCAAACAAGCAAAACCACAAACAGGCAAACAAACAAACAAACAAACAAACAAACAAACAAACAAACCAAACAAACAAACAAACAAAAAACAAACCAAACAAACAAACAAACAAACAAACAAACAAACAAACAAACAAGGCAAACAAACAAACAAACAAACAAACAAACAAACAAACAAACAAACAAACAAACAAACAAACAAACAAACAAACAAACAAACAAACAAACAAACAAAAAACAAACAAACAAACAAAAACAAACAAAAACAAACAAACAAACAAACAAACAAACAAACAAACAAACAAACAAACAAAACAAACAAACAAACAAACAAACAAACAAACAAACAAACAAACAAACAAACAAAACAAACAAACAAACAAACAAACAAACAAACAAACAAACAAACAAACAAACAAAACAAACAAACAACAAACAAACAAACAAACAAACAAACAAACAAACAAACAAACAAACAAAACAAAAAACAAACAAACAAACAAAAACAAACAAACAAACAAACAAACAAACAAACAAACAAACAAACAAACAAACAAACAAACAAAAACAAACAAACAAACAAACAAACAAACAAACAAACAAACAAACAAACAAACAAAACAAACAAACAAACCAAACAAACAAACCAAACAACCAAACAAACAAACCAAACAAACAGCCAGGCAAGGCAGGCCAGGCAAACAGACCAGGCAGGCAGGCCAGGCAGGCCAGGCCAGGCAGGCCAGGCAAGGCCAGGCAGGCAGGCCAGGCCGGGCAGGCCAGGCAGGCAGGCAACGGCCAGGCAGGCCGGCCAGGCAGGCAGGCCAGGCAGGCAGGCCAGGCAGGCAAACCAGGCAGGCAGGCCAACGAACCAGGCAGGCCAGGCAAGCAGGCCAGGCAGGCAGGCCAGGCAGGCAGGCCAGGCAGGCAGGCCAGGCCAGGCAGGCCAGGCAGGCAAGCCGGGCAGGCAGGCCAGGCCAGGCGAGGCCAGGCCAGGCAGGCCAGGCAGGCAGGCCAGGCAGGCAGGCCAGGCAGGCAGGCCAGGCAGGCAGGCCAGGCAAGCAGGCCAGGCAGGCCAGGCAGGCCAGGCAGGCCAGGCAGGCAGGCCGGGCAGGCAGGCCGGGCAGGCCAGGCAGGCAGGCCAGGCAGGCAGGCCAGGCAGGCAGGCCGCAGGCAGGCAGGCCAGGCAGGCAAACCAGGCAGGCAAACCAGGCAAACAGGCCAAGCAAGCAAGCCAAGCAAACAGGCCAAAGCAAGCAAGCCAAGCAAACAAACCAAACAAACAAGCCAGGCAGGCCAGGCAGCCAGGCAAACAGGCCAGGCAGGCAGGCCAGGCAGGCAGGCCGGGCAGGCAGGCCAGGCAGGCAGGCCAGGCAGGCAGGCCAGGCAGGCAGGCCAGGCAGGCAGGCCAGGCAGGCAGGCCAGGCAGGGCAAACCAGGCCGAGCAGGCAGGCCAGGCAGGCAAACCAAACAGGCAAACCAGGCAAACAAACCAAACAAACAAACAAACAAACCAGGCCAAACAAGCAGGCCAGGCAGGCAGGCCAGGCAAACAAACCAAACAAACAAACAAGGCAAGCCAGGCAGGCAGGCCAAACAAACAGGCCAAACAAGGCCAGGCCAGGCAGGCCAGGCCAGGCCAAACCAGGCCAGGCAGGCAGGCCAGGCAGGCAGGCCAGGCAGGCAGGCCCGGAGCAGGCCAGGCCAGGCAGGCAGGCCAGGCAGGCAGGCCAGGCAAGCAGGCCAAGCAGGCAGGCCAGCAGGCAAGCCAGGCAGGCAGGCCAGGCAGGCAAACCGGGCAAGGCAGGCCAGGCAGGCAGGCCAGGCAGCAGGCCAGGCAACCAAGGCCAAACAGGCAAACCGGGCAGGCAAACCAGGCAGGCAAACCAAACAAACCGGGCAAACAAACCAGCCAAACAAACCCAAACAGGCAAACCAGGCAAACCCGGGCAGGGCAAACAGAGCAAACAAACAAACAAACAAACCAGGCCAGGCAGGCAAACCAGGCAAGCAAACCAAACAAACAAACCAAACAAACAAACAAGCAAACAAACAAACAAACCAAGCAAACAGGCCGGCAAACCAAACAAACCAAACAAACAGGCAAACAAACAAGCAAACAGGCAAACCAGGCAAACAAGCCAGGCCAAACAGGCCAGGCAAGCAAACCGAGCCAGGCAGGCCAGGCAGGCAGGCCAGGCAGGCAGGCCGGGCCAGGCAGGCCGGGCAAAGGCCAGGCAGGCCAGGCAGGCCAGGCAGGCAGGCCAGGCAGGCAGAGCCAGGCAGGCAGGCCAGGCAAACCAGGCCAGGCAGGCAGGCCAAACAGGCAAACAAGCAAACAAACAAACAAACAAACCAAACAAACAAACCAAACAAACAGGCAAACAAAGCAAACAAACCAAGCAAACCAGGGCAAACAAACAGGCAAACAAACAAACAAACAAACCAGGCAGGCAGGCCGGGCAAACCAGGCCAGGCCAGGCAGGCCAGGCCAGGCAGGCAGGCCAGGCAGGCCGGCAAGCAGGCAGGCCAGGCAGGCAGGCCAACAGGGCAAACCAAGCAGGCAGGCCAAGGAGGCCAGGCAGGCAAGCCGGGCAGGCCAGGCCAGGCAGGCAGGCCAGGCAGGCAGGCCAGGCAGGCAGGCCAGGCAGGCAGGCCAGGCCAGGCAGGCCAGGCAGGCAGGCCAGGCAGGCAGGCCAGGCAACCGGCCAAACACGAACCAACAGGCAAACAGGCAAACGGAACAAACAAACAGGCCAAGCAAACCAGGCAAACAGGCAGGCCGGGCAGGCAAGGCCAGGCAAAGGCCAAGCAGGCAGGCCAGGCAGGCAGGCCAGGCAGGCAGGCCAGGCCAAACCGGGCAAGCAGGCAAACCGGGCACAGGCAGGCCAGGCAGGCCAGGCCAGGCAGGCAAACCAAAGCCGGCAGGCCAGGCAAGGCAGGCCAAGCAGGCAAACCGAACAGGCAAACCAGGCCAGGCCCAGGGCCAGGCAGGCCAGGCAGGCAGGCCAGGCAGGCAGGCCAGGCAAACAGGCCAAACAGGCAGGCCAACAAACAAACAAACCGGGCAAACAAACAAACCAAACAAAGCAAACCAAACAAACAAACCAAACAAACAAACAAACAAACAAACCAAACAAACAAACCAAACAAACCAAACAAACAGGCCAAACAAACAAACCAAACAGGCAAACAAACCAAACAGGCCAAACAAACCAAAGCAAACAAAGCCCAAACAAGCAAACCAAACAAACAAGCCAAACAAACAAACCAAACAAACAAACCAAACAAACAAACCAGGCAGGCAAACCAAACAAACCAGGCAGGCCAGGCAAACAGGCCAGGCAGGCAAACCAGGCAAGCAGGCCAACAGGCAGGCCAGGCAAACCAAACAAGCCAGGCAAACAGGCCAGGCCAAGCAAGGCCAAACAGGCCAGGCAAGCCAGGCAGGCAGGCCAAACAGGCAAACCAAACAGGCAAGCCAAACAAACAAGCAGGCCAGGCAGGCAAACCAAACCAAGCAAGCCAGGCAAACAAACCAGGCAAGCAGGCCAGGCCAGGCAAACAAACAAACAAACAAACAAACCGGGCCAAACAAACAAACAAACAAGGCAAACCAAACAGGCAGGCAAACCAAACAAACCAAACAAGCAGGCCAGGCAGGCAGGCCAAGCAGGCAAACCGGCCAGCAAGCAGGCCGGGCAGGCAAGCCAAGCAGGCAGGCCAAGCAGGCAAACCAAGGCAAGCAGGCCAGGCAAACAAGCAAACCAGGCAAACCAAGCAAGCAGGCCGGCAAACAAACCAAACAAGCAGGCCAAACAAGCAAGCCAAGCAAACCAGGCAACCAGGCAAGCAAGCCAGGCAGGCAGGCCAGGCAAACAAGCAGGCCAGGCAGGCCAGGCAAACCCAGGCAAACAGGCCAGGCAGGCAAGCCAGGCAGGCAGGCCAAACAGGCCAAGCCAGGGCAAACAGGCAAGCCAGGCAGGCAGGCCAGGCAGGCAGGCCAGGCAGGCAAACCAACCAGGCAAACAAACAAACAGGCCAGGCAAACAAACAAACAAACAAACAAACCAAACAAACAAACAAACAGGCCAGGCCAGGCAGGCAGGCCAGGCAGGCAGGCCAGGCAAAGGCCAGGCAGGCAGGCCAGGCAAGCCAGGCCAGGCAGGCCAGGCCAGGCAAACAGGCCAAAAGCAGGCCGGCAGGCCGGGCCAACAGGCCAGGCAGGCAGGCCAAACAAACAAACCAAACAAGCAAACCAAAAACAGGCAGGCAAACAAACCAAACAAAACCAAACAAACAAACCAAACAAACAAACCAAACAAACAAACCAAACAAACAAACCAGGCAAACAAACCAAGCAAACAGGCCAAACAAACAAACCAAACAAACCAACAAGGCAAACAAACCAAACAAACCAAACAAACCAAACAAACAAACCAGGCAAACAAACAAACCAAACAAACCAGGCAGGCAAACCAGGCCAAACAGGCCGGACGGGCAGGCCGGGCAAACAAGCAGGCCAGGCAGGCCAGGCCGGCAGGCAGGCCAGGCAGGCAGGCCGGGCAGGCAGGCCAGGCAGGCAGGCCAGGCAGGCAAACCAACAAACAAACCGGAGCAGGCCAGGCAAACCAAACAAACAAACAAACCAAACAAACAAACAAACAAACAAACAAACAAACCAGGCAAACAAACAAACAAACCAAACAAACAAACCAAACAAACAAACCAAACAAACAAACCAAACAAACAAAACAAACAAACAAACCAGGCAAACCAGGCAAACAAACAAACCAAACAAACCAAAGCAAACAAACAAACAAACCAAACAAACAGGCCAAACAAACAAACCAACAAACAGGCAAACAAACCAGGCCAACCCGGCAGGCCAGGCAGGCAGGCAGGCCAGGGCAGGCCAGGCCAGGCAGGCCAGGCCGGGCAGGCCGGGCAGGCAGGCCAGGCAGCAGGCCAGGCAGGCAGGCCAACAGGCAGGCCAGGCAGGCAGGCCAGGCAGGCAGGCCAGGCAGGCAAGCCAGGCAAACAGGCCAGGCAGGCAGGCCAGGCAAACAAACCAAACAGGCAAACCAAACAAACAAACAAACAAACAAACAAACAAACCAAACAAACAAACCAAACAAGGCAAACAAACAAGCAAACAGGCCAGGCAAACAGGCCAAACAAACAAACCAGGCAGGCAAACCAGGCAAACAAAGGCAGGCAGGCCAGGCAGGCCAGGCACGAACCAGGCAGGCAAACCAGGCCAGGCAGGCAGGAGCAGGCCAGGCAAAGGCAAACCAGGCAGGCAAACCAGGCCAGGCAGGCAAACAGGCCAAACAAACAAACCAAACAAACAAACCAGAACAAACAAACAAACAAACAAACCAAACAAACAAACCAAACAAACAAACCAAACAAACAAACCAGGCAGGCAAACCAAACAAACAAACCAAGCAAACAAACCAGGGCAAACCAGGCAAACAGGCCAGAGCAGGCAGGCCAGGCAGGCAGGCCAGGCAGGCAGGCCAGGCAGGCAGGCCAGGCAGGCAGGCAAACAGGCAAACCAGGCAGGCAGGCCGGGCAGGCAGGCCAGGCAAACAGGCCAGGCAAGGCAGGCCAGGCAGGCAAACCAGGCAGGCAAACCGGGCAAACAGGCCAGGCAAAGGCCAAACAGGCAAACCAGGCAAACAAGGCCAGGCAAACAGGCAAACAAACAAACCAGGCAAACAAAGGCAAACAAACCAAACAAACCAAACAAACAAACAAACAAACAAACAAACCAAACAAACAAACCCAAACAAACAAACCAGGCAAACAAACCAAGCAAACCAAACAAACAGGCCAGGCAAACAAACCAAACAAACAAACAAACCAGGCAGGCAAACCAGGCAGCAGGCAGGCCAGGCCAGGCAGGCAGGCCAGGCAAACAAGCCAGGCAGGCAGGCCAGGCAAACAGGCCAAACAAACAGGCCGGCCAGGCAGGCCAGGCCAGGCAAACAAACCAGGCAGGCAAACCAGGCAGGCCAGGCAGGCAGGCAGGCAGGCCAGGCAGGCAAACCAGGCAGGCAGGCCAGGCAAACAAACCAGGCAAACAAACCAAAGCCAGGCAAACAAACAAACAAACAAACAAACCAACAAACCAAACAAACAAACAAACCAACAAACAAACAAACAAACAAACAAACAAACAAACAAACAAACAAACAAACAAACAAACAAACCAAACAAACAAACAAACAAACAAACAAACAGGCAAACAAACCAAACAAACAAACAAACAAACAAACAAACCAAACAAAACAAGCCAAACAAACAAACCAAACAAACAAACCAGGCAAACAAAGCAGGCAGGCAAACAAACCGGAAGGCAGGCCAGGCAGGCAGGCCAGGCAAGCAGGCCAACCAGGCAGGCCAGGCAAACAGGCAGGCAGGCAGGCAGGCAAACAGGCAGGCCAAACAAACAAACCAAACAAACAAACCAAACAAACAAACCAAGCAAACAAACCAAACAAACAAACCAAACAAACAAACCAAACAAACAAACCAAACAAACAAACAAACAAACCAAACAAGGCAAACAAACAGACAAACCAGGCAAACAAACAAGGCAAACAAACCAGGCAAACAAACCAGGCAGGCAAACCGGGCAAAGGCCAACAGGCAGGCCAGGCAGGCAGGCCAGGCAGGCAGGCCAGGCCAGGCAAACCAGGCAGGCAAACAAACCAACCAGGCAGGCAGGCCAGGCCGGGCAGGCCAGGCAGGCAGGCCAGGCAGGCAGGCCAGGCAGGCAGGCCAGGCAGGCAGGCCAGGCAGGCAGGCCAGGCCAAAGCAGGCCAGGCAGGCCAGGCCAGGCCAGGCAGGCAGGCCAACCAAACAAACAAACCAAACAGGCCAGGCAGGCAAACAGGCAGGCAGGCCAGGCAAACAAACAGGCAAACAAAGGCAACAAACCGGAGCAGGCAACCAAACAAACCAAACAAACAAACAAACAAACAAACAAACAAACCAAACAAACCAAACAAACAAACAAACAAACCAAACAAACAAACAAAACAAACAAACAAACCAAACAAACAAACAAACAAACAAACCAAGCAAACAAACCAGGCAAACAGGCCAAACAAACAAACCAAACAGCAAACAGGCCGGCCAAAGGCAAACCAGGCAAACAGGCCAAACAGGCAGGCCAAACAAACAGGCAAGGCAGGCAAACAAACCAACCAAACAAGGCAAACCAAACCAACAAACAAACCAAACAAACAAACAAACAAACAAACAAACAAACAAACAAACCAAACAAACAAACAAACAAACCAAACAAACAAACAAACAAACAAACAAACAAACAAACAAACAAACAAAAACAAACAAACCAAACAAACAAACCAAAACAAACCAAACAAACAAACCAAACAAACAAACAGGCAAACAAACCAAACAAACAAACCAAGCAAACCAAACAAACAAACCAAACAAACAAACAAACAAACAAACAAACAAACAAACAAACAAACAAACAAACAAACAAACAAACAAACAAACAAACAAACAAACAAACAAACAAACAAACAAACAAACAAACAAACAAACAAACAAACAAACAAACAAACAAACAAACAAACAAACCAAACAAACAAACAAACAAACAAACAAACAAACCAAACAAACAAACCAAACAAACAAACCAAAAACAAACCAGGCAAAGCAAACCAGGCAGGCAGGCCAGGCAAACAGGCCGGGCAGGCAGGCCGGGCAGGCAGGCAGGCCAGGCAGGCAGGCCAGGCAAGGCCAGGCAGGCAGGCCAGGCAGGCAGGCCAGGCCAAGGCAAACAGGCAGGCCAGGCAAAGGCCAGGCAGGCAGGCCAGGCAGGCAGGCAGGCAAACAAACAGGCAAACCAACAGGCAGGCCAAGCAGGCAGGCCAGGCAGGCAAAAACAGGCAAGCAAACCAGGCAAACAGGCCAGGCAGGCAAAGCCAGGCCAGGCAGGCCAAACAAACAGGCCAGGCAGGCCAAACAAACCAGCCAGGCAAACAAACAAACAAACAAACCAAACAAACAAACCAAAGCAAACAAAACCAAACAAACAAACCAAACAAACAAACCAGACAAACAAACCAAACAAACAAACAAACCAAAAACAAACAAACAAACAAACAAACAAACAAACCAAACAAACAAACAAACAAGCAAACAAACCAAACAAACAAACCAAGGCAAACCAAACAAACAAACAAACCAAACAAACAAACCAAACAAACAAACCAAACAAACAAACCAAACAAACAAACAAACAAACAAACAAACAAACAAACAAACCAAAAACAAGCAAACCAAACAAACAAACAAACAAACAAACCAGGCAAACAAACCAAAAGGCAAACAAACAGGCAAACCAGGCAAACAAACAAACCAAACAAACCAAACGCAGGCCAAGGCCAGGCAGGCCAGGCCAGGCAGGCAGGCCAGGCAGGCCAGGCCAGGCAAGCCAGGCAGCAGGCAGGCAGGCAAACAGGCAGGCAGGCCAGGCAAACAAGCCAAACAGGCAGGCCAGGCAGGCAGGCCGGGCCAGGCAGGCAAAGCCAGGCAGGCAGGCCAAGCAAACCAAACACAGGCAAACCAAACAAACAAGCAAACAAACAAACAAACCAGGCAAACAAACAGGCCAGGCAAGGCAGGCCAGGCCAAACAGGCCAAACAGGCAGGCCAGAGCAGGCAGGCCAGGCAGGCAGGCCAGGCAGGCAGGCCAGGCAGGCAGGCCAGGCAGGCAAACCAGGCAGGCAAACCAGGCCAGGCAGGCCAAACAGGCAAACCAGGCAGGCAAACCGGAAACAGGCAAACCAGGCAGGCAAACCAAACAGGCAGGCCAGGCAGGCAGGCAGGCCAGGCCAGGCAGGCAAACCAGGCAAACAAACCAAACAAACCAAACAAACAAACAAACCAGGCAAACAAACCCGGGCAGGCAGGCCAGGCAGGCAGGCCAGGCAGGCAGGCCAGGCAAACAAACCCAGGCAGGCAGGCCAGGCAAGCGAGCAGGCCAGGCAGGCAGGCCAGGCAGGCCAGGCCAGGCAGGCAGGCAGGCCAGGCAGGCAGGCCAGGCAGGCAGGCCAGGCAGGCAGGCCAGCCAGGCAGGCCAGGCAGGCAGGCCAGGCAGGCAGGCCAGGCAGGCAGGCCGGGCAGGCAGGCCAGGCAGGCCAGGCCAGGCCAGGCAGGCCAGGCAAACCGAGCAGGCCAGGCAGGCAGGCCAGGCAGGCAGGCCAGGCAGGCAGGCCAGGCAAGCAGGCCAGGCAGGCAGGCCAGGCAGGCAGGCCAGGCAAACAGCAGGCCAGCAAACAGGCAGGCAAGCCGGGCAGGCCAGGCCAAGCGAGGCAGGCCAGGCCAGGCAAGCAAACCAGGCAAAGGCCAGGCCAAACAAGCAGGCCAGCAAACAAACAGGCAAACCAAAGGCAAACCAAGCAAACAGGCAAACAAACAAACCAAGCAAACAAACCAAACAAACAAGCCAAACAGGCAAACCAAGCAAACAAACAGGCAACAAACCAAACAAACAAACCAAACCAGGCAAACCAGGCAGGCAAGCAGGGCAAACCGGCAGGCCAGGCAGGCCAAAGGCAAACAGGCCAGGCAGGCAGGCCAGGCAGGCAGGCCAACAGGCAGGCCAGGCAGGCAAACCAAACAAACAAACAAACAAACAAACAAACAAACAAACAAACAAACAAACAAACAAACAAACAAACAAACAAACAAACAAACAAACAAACAAACAAACAAACAAACAAACAAACCAAACAAACAAACAAACAAACAAACAAACAAACAAACAAACAAACAAACAAACAAACCAAACAAACAAACAAACAAAGCAAACCAGGCAGGCAAACCAGGCAGGCAGGCCAGGCAGGCAGGCCAGGCAGGCAGGCCAGGCAGGCAGGCCAGGGCCAGGCAGGCAGGCCAGGCAGGCCAGGCAGGCAGGCCAGGCAGGCCAGGCAGGCAGGCCAGGCAGGCAGGCCAGGCAGGCAGGCCAGGCAAGCAGGCCGAAGGCAGGCCGGAGCAGGCAGGCCAGGCGAGGCAGGCCGGAGCAGGCAGGCCAGGCAGGCAGGCCAGGCAGGCAGGCCAGGCAGGCAGGCCAGGCAGGCAGGCCAGGCAGGCAGGCCAGGCAGGCAGGCAGGCCAGGCAGGCCAGGCCAGGCAGGCAGGCCAGGCAGGCAGGCCAGGCAAGGCAGGCCAGGCAGGCAGGCCAGGCAGGCAGGCCAGGCAGGCAGGCCAGGCAGGCAGGCCAGGCAGGCAGGCCAGGCAAACCAGGCAGGCCAGGCGAGCAGGCCAGGCAGGCAGGCCAGGCAGGCAGGCCAACCAGGCAGGCCAGGCAGGCAGGCAGGCCGGGCAGGCCAGGCCAGGCAGGCCAGGCAGGCAGGCCAGGCAGGCAGGCCAGGCAGGCAGGCCAGGCAGGCAGGCCAGCCAGGCAGGCCAGGCAGGCAGGCCAGGCAGGCAGGCCAGGCAGGCAGGCCAGGCAGGCCAAACCGGGCAGGCAGGCCAGGCAGGCAGGCCAGCAGGCAGGCAGGCCAGGCAGGCCGGCCAGGCAGGCAGGCCAGGCAGGCAGGCCAGGCAGGCCAGGCCAGGCAGGCAGGCCAGGCAGGCAGGCCAGGCAAACAGGCCAGGCAGGCAGGCCAGGCAGGCAGGCCAGGCAGGCAGGCCAGGCAGGCAGGCCAGGCAGGCAAACCAGGCAGGGCAGGCCAGGCAGGCAGGCCAGGCAGGCAGGCCAGGCAGGCAGGCCAGGCCAGGCAGGCCAGGCCAGGGCAGGCAGGCCGGGCAGGCAGGCCAGGCAGGCAGGCCAGGCAGGCAAACCAGGCAGGCAGGCCAGGCAGGCAGGCCAGGCAAGCAGGCCAAACAGCAAACAAACCAACAAACAAACCAAACAAGCAAACAAGCAAACAAACCAGGCCAAAAAAAACCAAACAAGCAAACCAGGCAAGCAAACCAAGCAAACCAAACAAACAAGGCAAACCAAACAAACAAACCAAACAAACAAAAAACAAACAGGCAGGCAAACAGGCAGGCAAACCAAGCAGGCAGGCCAAACAGGCAGGCCAGGCAGGCAGGCCAAACAGGCAAACCAGGCAAGCCAGGCAAGCAGGCAGGCCAGGCAGGCAGGCCAGGCAGGCAGGCCAGGCAGGCAGGCCCGGAGCAGGCAGGCCAGGCAGGCAGGCCAGGCAGGCCGGGCAGGCCAGGCCACAGGCCAGGCAGGCCAGGCAAACCGGGCCAGGCAAACCGGGCCGGCCAGGCAGGCAGGCAGGCAGGCCCAGAGCAGGCCAGGCAACCCGGGCAGGCAGGCCAGGCAGGCAGGCCAGGCAGGCAGGCCAGGCAGGCAGGCCAGGCAGGCAGGCCGGGCCAGGCAGGCCGGGCCGGGCAGGCCAGGCCAGGCAGGCAGGGCCAGGCAGGCAGGCCAGGCAGGCAGGCCAGGCCAGGCAGGCCCGGGCAGGCAGGCCAGGCAGGCAGGCCAGGCAGGCAGGCCAGGCAGGCAGGCCAGGCAGGCAGGCCAGGCAGGCAGGCAGACAGGCAGGCAACAAACCGGGCAGGCCAGGCCAGGCAGGCCAGGCAGGCAGGCCGGCCAGAGCAGGCCAGGCCAGGCAGGCAGGCCGGGCAGGCAGGCCAGGCAGGCAGGCCAGGCAGGCAGGCCAGGCAGGCAGGCCGGCCAGGCAGGCCAGGCAGGCAGGCCGGGCAGGCAGGCCGGCAAACCAGGCCGGGCAGGCAAACCAGGCAGGCAGGCCAAGCAGGCAAACCAACAACAAACCGGCAAGCAGGCCAGGCCAAACAGGCAGGCAGGCCAGGCCAGGCAGGCCGGGCAGGCAGGCCAGGCAGGCAGGCCAGGCAGGCAGGCCAGGCAGGCAGGCCAGGCAGGCAGGCCCGGGCAGGCAGGCCAGGCAGGCAGGCCCGGGCAGGCAGGCCAGCCAGGCAGGCCAGGCAGGCAGGCCAGGCAGGCAGGCCAGGCAGGCAGGCAAAGGCAGGCCAGGCAGGCCAGGCAGGCCAGGCAGGCAGGCCAGGCAGGCAGGCCCAGGCAGGCCAGAGCGAAGCCAGGCAGGCCAGGCAGGCCAGGCCAGGCAGGCCAGGCAGGCCGGCCAGGCAGGCAGGCCAGGCAGAGCAGGCCAGGCAGGCAGGCCAGGCAGGCAGGCCGGGCAGGCAGGCCAGGCAGGGCCAGGCAGGCCGGGCCAGGCAGGCAGGCCAGGCGGGCAGGCCAGGAGCAGGCAGGCCGGCAGGCAGGCCAGGCAGGCCCAGGCAGGCCAGGCCGGGCCGGGCCGGGCAGGCCAGGCCGGGCCAACCAGGCAGGCCGGAGGCCAGGCAGGCCCGGCCAGGCAGGCAGGCCAGGCAGGCAGGCAGGCCAGGCAGGCCCCAGGCAGGCAGGCCAGGCCAGGCAGGCCGGGCAGGCAGGCCAGGCAGGCAGGCCAGGCAGGCAGGCCAGGCAGGCAGGCCAGGCAGGCAGGCCGGGCAGGCAGGCCGGCAGGCAGGCAGGCCAGGCAGGCAGGCCAGGCAGGCAGGCCAGGCAGGCAGGCCAGGCAGGCAGGCCAGGCAGGCAGGCCAGGCAGGCAGGCCAGGCCAGGCAGGCCCGGAGCAGGCAGGCCAGGCAGGCAGGCCAGGCAGGCAGGCCAGGCAGGCAGGCCAGGCAGGCAGGCCAGGCAGGCAGGCCAGGCAGGCAGGCCAGGCAGGCAGGCCAGGCAGGCAGGCCAGGCCAGGCAGGCCAGGCAGGCAGGCAGCCAGGCAAACAGGCAGGCCAGGCCAGGCAGGCCAGGCAGGCAGGCCAGGCAGGCAGGCCAGGCAGGCAGGCCAGGCAGGCAGGCCAGGCAGGCAGGCCAGGCAGGCCAGGCAGGCCAGGCAGGCAGGCCAGGCAGGCAGGCCAGGCAGGCAGGCCAGGCAGGCAGGCCGGCCAGGCAGGCCCGGCCAGGCAGGCCAGGCAGGCAGGCAGGCCAGGCAGGCAGGCCAGGCAGGCAGGCCAGGCAGGCAGGCCAGGCAGGCCAGGCCAGGCCAGGCAGGCCAGGCCAGGCAGGCAGGCAGGCAGGCAGGCCAGGCAGGCAGGCCCGGGCAGGCAGGCCAGGCAGGCAGGCCAGGCAAACCCGGCCGGGCAGGCAAACAGGCAAACAAACAAGCAAACAAAGGCAGGCCAGGCAGGCAGGCCAGGCAGGCAGGCCGGGCAGGCAGGCAGGCCAGGCAAACAGGCCAGGCAGGCAGGCCAGGCAGGCAGGCCAGGCAGGCAAGCCGAGCAGGCAAACCAGGCAAGCAGGCCAGGCAGGCAAACAAACAGGCAGGCCAGGCAGGCCAAAGGCAGGCAGGCCAGGCCGGCAGGCAGGCCAGGCAGGCAGGCCAGGCAGGCAGGCCAGGCAGGCAGGCCAGGCAGGCAGGCCAGGCAGGCAGGCCGGGCAGGCAGGCGAGCCAGGCAGGCAGGCCAGGCAGGCAGGCAGGCCAGGCAGGCAGGCCAGGCAGGCAGGCCAGGCAGGCAGGCCCAGGCAGGCAGGCCAGGCAGGCAGGCCAGGCAGGCAGGCCAGGCAGGCAGGCCAAGCGGGCAGGCCAGGCAGGCAGGCCAGGCAGGCAGGCAAGCAGGCCAGGCAGGCCAGGCAGGCAACAAACAAACAGGCAAACCAGGCAAACCAAACAAACAAACAAACCCGGGCAAACCGGGCAAACCCAAACAAGCCAAACAGGCAAACCAGGCAGGCAAGCAAACAAACAAACCAAACAAACAAAGCAAGGCCAAACAAACAAACCAAACAAGCAAACCAAGCAAGCAGGCCAGGCAGGCAGGCCAGGCAGGCAGGCCAGGCAGGCAGGCCAGGCAGGCAGGCCAGGCAGGCAGGCCAGGCAGGCAGGCCAGGCAGGCAGGCCAGGCAGGCCAGACGGGCGGCCAGGCAGGCAGGCCAGGCAGGCAGGCCAGGCAGGCAGGCCGGAGCAGGCAGGCCAGGGCAGGCAGGCCAGGCAGGCAGGCCAGGCAGGCAGGCCAGGCAGGCAGGCCAGGCAGGCAGGCCAGGCAGGCAGGCCGGGCAGGCAGGCCCAGGCAGGCAGGCCGGGCAGGCAGGCCAGGCGGCAGGCCGGGCAGGCAGGCCAGGCAGGCAGGCCAGGCAGGCAGGCCAGGCAGGCAGGCCAGGCAGGCAGGCCAGGCAGGCAGGCCAGGCAGGCAGGCCGGGCCGGGCAGGCCAGGCAGGCAGGCCGGGCAGGCCAGGCAGGCCAGGCAGGCCAGGCAAGGCAAGCAGGCAGGCCGGGGCAGGCAGGCCAGGCAGGCCAGGCCAGCCAGGCAGGCCAGGCAGGCCAGGCCAGGCAGGCAGGCCAGGCAGGCAGGCCCGGGCAGGCAGGCCGGAGCAGGCAGGCCAGGCAGGCAGGCCAGGCAGGCAGGCCAGGCCAGGCAGGCCAGGCAGGCAGGCCAGGCGGGCAGGCCAGGCAGCAGGCAGGCCGGGCAGGCCGGGCCAGGCAGGCCCAGGCAGGCAGGCCAGCCAGGCAGGCCAGGCAGGCAGGCCAGGCAGGCAGGCCAGGCAGGCAGGCCGGAGCAGGCAGGCCAGGCAGGCAGGCCAGGCAGGCAGGCCAGGCAGGCAGGCCCAGGCAGGCAGGCCAGGCAGGCAGGCCAGGCCAGGCAGGCCAGGCCCGGCAGGCCAGGCAGGCAGGCCAGGCAGGCAGGCCAGGCAGGCCAGGCCAGGCAGGCAGGCAGGCCGGAGCCAGGCAGGCCAGGCCAGGCAGGCAGGCCAGGCAGGCAGGCCAGGCAGGCAGGCCAGGCCAGGCAGGCCCGGCCAGGCAGGCAGGCCAGGCAGGCCGGCCAGGCAGGCAGGCCAGGCAGGCAGGCCAGGCAGGCCAGGCCAGGCAGGCCCAGGCCGGGCAGGCAGGCCGGAGGCAGGCAGGCCAGGCAGGCAGGCCAGGCAGGCAGGCCAGGCAGGCAGGCCAGGCCGGCCAGGCAGGCAGGCCAGGCAGGCAGGCCAGGCAGGCCAGGCCAGGCAGGCAAGCCAGGCAACAGGCAAGCAGGCAGGCAGGCAGGCCAGGCAAGCAGGCAGGCCAGGCAGGCAGGCCAGGCAGGCAGGCCAGGCAAACAGGCAGGCAGGCAAAGGCAGGCAAGCCAGGCAGGCAGGCCAGGCAGGCAGGCCCGGGCAGGCAGGCCAGGCAGGCAGGCCAGGCAGGCAGGCCAGGCAGGCAGGCCAGGCAGGCAGGCCAGGCAGGCAGGCCAGGCAGGCAGGCCAGGCAGGCAGGCCAGGCAGGCAGGCCAGGCAGGCAGGCCAGGCAGGCAGGCCAGGCAGGCAGGCCGGGCAGGCAGGCCAGGCAGGCAGGCCGGCAGGCAGGCAAGGCAGGCCAGGCAGGCCGGGCCAGGCAGGCAAACGGGCCAGGCAGGCAGGCCGAACAGGCAGGCCAGGCAGGCAGGCCAGGCCAGGCAGGCAGGCCAGGCCGGAGGCAGGCAGGCCAGGCAGGCAGGCAGGCCAGGCAGGCAGGCCAGGCAGGCAGGCCAGGCCAGGCCAGGCAAACAGGCCAGGCAGGCAGGCCAAACGAGCGGGCAAGCAGCAAGCAAACCAGGCAGGCCAAACCCAGCAAGCAGGCCAGGCAAGCAAGCCAGGCACGGACCAGGCAAACCAGGCAAGGCAGGCAGGCAACAGGCCAACCAGGCAGGCCAGGCAAACCAGGCCGGGCCAAGCCGGGCAGGCAGGCCAGGCAGGCAGGCCAGGCAGGCAGGCCGGAGCAGGCAGGCCAGGCAGGCAGGCCGGCCAGGCAGGCCAGGCAGGCAGGCCAGGCAGGCAGGCCAGGCAGGCAGGCCAGGCAGGCAGGCCAGGCAGGCAGGCCAGGCAGGCAGGCCAGGCCAGGCCAGGCAGGCAGGCCGGGCAGGCAGGCCAGGCAGGCAGGCCAGGCAGGCAGGCCAGGCAGGCAGGCCAGGCAGGCAGGCCGAGGCAGGCAGGCCAGGCAGGCAGGCCAGGCAGGCCAGGCCGGGCAGGCCAGGCCAGGCCCAGGCCAGGCAGGCCCAGGCAGGCAGGCCAGGCCAGAGCAGGCAGGCCAGGCAGGCAGGCCGGGCAGGCAGGCCGGGCAGGCAGGCCGGGCAGGCAGGCCAGGCAGGCAGGCCAAGCAGGCAGGCCGGGCAGGCAGGCCCGGCAGGCAGGCCGGGCAGGCAGGCCAGGCAGGCAGGCCGAGCGGGCAGGCCCGGGCAGGCAGGCCAGGCAGGCCAGGCCAGGCCAGGCAGGCAGGCCAGGCAGGCAGGCCAGGCAGGCAGGCCAGGCAGGCAGGCCAGGCAGGCCAGGCCGGGCAAGCCAGGCAGGCAGGCCAGGCAGGCAGGCCGGGCAGGCAGGCCAGAGCAGGCAGGCCAGGCAGGCAGGCCAGGCAGGCAGGCCAGGCAGGCAGGCCAGGCCAGGCAGGCAGGCCGGGCAGGCAGGCCAGGCCAAAGCAGGCCGGAGCAGGCAGGCCAGGCAGGCAGGCCCAGGCAGGCCAAAGCAGGCAGGCCAGGCAGGCAGGCAGGCCAGGCAGGCCAGGCCGAGGCAGGCCCGGCCAGGCAGGCCGGCCAGGCAGGCCAGGCCAGGCCGGAGGCAGGCCAGGCAGGCAGGCCAGGCAGGGCAGGCCAGGCAGGCAGGCCGGGCAGGCAGGCCAGGCAGCAGGCAAGGCCAGGCAGGCAGGCCAGGCAGGCCAGGCAGGCAGGCAGGCCAGGCAAACAGGCCAGGCAGGCAGGCCAGGCAGGCAGGCCCAGGCCAGGCAAACCAAGCAGGCAGGCAAACAGGCAAGCCAAACAAGCAAGCCAAACCGGCCAGGCCCAGGCAGGCAGGCCAGGCAGGCAAACAGGCCAGGCAGGCCAGGCAGGCAGGCCAGACAAGCAGGCCAGGCGGGCAGGCCAAGCAGGCCAGGCCAGGCAAAGGCCAGGCCGGCCGGGCAGGCAGGCCAGGCAGGCAGGCCAGGCCAGGCAGGCCAGGCCAGGCAGGCCGGCCAGGCAGGCAGGCCAGGCAGGCAGGCCGAGGCAGGCAGGCCGAGGCAGGCAGGCCCGGGCCGAGCCAGGCAGGCAGGCCAGGCAGGCAGGCCAGGCAAGCAGGCCGAGGCAGGCAGGCCAGGCAGGCAGGCCGGAGCAGGCAGGCCAGAGGCAAACCAGGCAGGCCAGGCAGGCAGGCCAGGCAGGCAGGCCAGGCAGGCAGGCCCAGGCAGGCAGGCCAGGCAGGCAGGCCAGGCAGGCAGGCCAGGCAGGCAGGCCAGGCAGGCAGGCCAGGCAGGCAGGCCAGGCCAGGCAGGCCAGGCAGGCCAGGCAGGCCAGGGCAGGCCAGGCCGAGGCCCAAGCAAAGGCAGGCCAGGCAGAGCAGGCCGGGCAGGCCAGGCAGGCCAGGCAGGCAGGCCAGGCAGGCAGGCCAGGCAGGCAGGCCGGGCCAGGCAGGCCAGGCAGGCGGCCGGGCAGGCAGGCCAGGCCAGGCAGGCAGGCCAGGCAGGCCAGGCAGGCCAGGCAAACCGGAGCCAGGCCGGAGCAGGCCAAGCAGGCAGGCAAACAGGCAGGCAAACCCAGGCAAACAAGCCGGGCAGGCAGGCCAAACAAGCAGGCCAAACAGGCAGGCCGGGCAGGCAGGCCAGAGCAGGCAGGCCAGGCAGGCAGGCCAGGCAGGCAGGCCGGGCAGGCAGGCCCAGGCAGGCCAGAGCAGGCAGGCCGGGCCAGGCAGGCCAGGCAGGCAGGCCAGGCAGGCAGGCCGGGCCAGGCAGGCAGGCCCGGAGGCAGGCAGGCCCGGGCAGGCAGGCCAGGCAGGCAGGCCAGGCAGGCAGGCCGGAGCAGGCAGGCCAGGCAGGCCCAGGCCAGGCAGGCAGGCCAGAGGCAGGCAGGCCAGGCGGGCAGGCCAGGCAGGCAGCAGGCCAGGCAGGCAGGCCAGGCAGGCAGGCCAGGCAGGCAGGCCAGGCAGGCAGGCCAAACAGGCCAGAGCAAACCAAACAAACAGGCCAAACAGGCAAACAAACCAAACAAACGGCAGGCCAAACAAAACAAACAGAGCAAACAAACAAACAAACCAAACAAACAAACAGGCAAACAAACCAAACAGGCAAACCAGAGCAAACAAACCAGGCAGGCAGGCCAGGCAGGCAGGCCAGGCAGGCAGGCCAGGCAGGCAGGCCAGGCAGGCAGGCAGGCCAGGCAGGCAGGCCAGGCAGGCCAGCCGGGCAGGCAGGCCAGGCCAGGCAGGCCAGGCAGGCAGGCCAGGCAAACAGGCCAAACAAACAAACCAAACAAACCAAACAAACAAACCAAACAAACAAACAAACAAACAAACAAACAAACAAACCAAACAAACAAACAAACAAACAAACAAGCAAACAGGCAAACAAACCAAACAAACAAACCAGGCAAACAAACCAGGCAAACCCAGGCAAACAGGCCAGGCAAACCAGGCAGGCAGGCAGGCCAGGCAGGCCAAGCAGGCAGGCCAGGCAGGCAGGCCAGGCAGGCAGGCCGGGCGGAGCAGGCCAGGCAGGCAGGCCAGGCAGGCAGGCCAGGCAGGCCGGGCAGAGCCAGGCAGGCCAAACCAGGCAAGCAGGCCAGGCAGGCAGGCCAGGCAAGCAGGCCAAACAAGCAAGCCAGGCAAGGCCAGGAGCCAGGCAAGCCAGGCAAGCAAGCCAAACCAGGCAAGCAGGCAGGCCAGGCAGGCCAGGCCGGGCAGGCAGGCCAGGCAGGCAGGGCCGGGCCAGGCAGGCCAGGCAGGCAGGCCAGGCAGAGCAGGCCGGGCAGGCAGGCCAGGCAGGCAGGCCAGGCAGGCAGGCCAGGCCAAAGCAGGCCAGGCAGGCAAGCCCAAACAAGCAAGCCAGAGCAGGCAGGCCAGGCAGGCAGGCCAAACAGGCAGGCCAGGCAGGCAGGCCAGGCAGGCAGGGCCAGGCAGGCAGGCCCAGGCAGGCAGGCCAGGCAGGCAGGCCAGGCAGGCAGGCCAGGGCAGGCAGGCCGAGGCAGGCAGGCCAGGCAGGCAGGCCGGGCAGGAGCAGGCCAGGCAGGCAGGCCCAGGCAGGCAGGCCAGGCAGGCAGGCCAGGCAGGCAGGCCAGGCAGGCAGGCCGGAGCAGGCAGGCCAGGCCCAGGCAGGCCAGGCCAGGCAGGCAGGCCGGGCCAGGCCAGGCAGGCAGGCCAGGCAGGCAGGCCGGAGCGGGCAGGCCAGGCAGGCAGGCCAGGCAGGCAGGCCAGGCAGGCAGGCCGGAGCGGAGCAGGCCAGGCAGGCAGGCCGGAGCAGGCAGGCCGGGCAGGCAGGCCAGGCAGGCAGGCCAGGCAGGCAGGCCAGGCAGGCAGGCCAGGCAGGCAGGCCAGGCCGGGCAGGCCAGGCAGGCCCAGGCAGGCAGGCCGGCGCAGGCGAGGCCAGGCAGGCAGGCCAGGCAGGCAGGCCAGGCAGGCAGGCCAGGCAGGCAGGCCAGGCAGGCAGGCCAGGCAAGCAGGCCGGGCAGGCCCAGGCAGGCAGGCCAGGCCAGGCCAGGCAGGCAGGCCAGGCAGGCAGGCCCGGGCAGGCAGGCCCAGGCAGGCAGGCCAGGCAGGCAGGCCAGGCAGGCAGGCCAGGCAGGCAGGCCAGGCAGGCAGGCCAGGCAGGCAGGCCAGGCAGGCAGGCCAGGCAGGCAGGCAGGCCAGGCAGGCAGGCCAGGCAGGCAGGCCAGGCAGGCAGGCCGGAGGCAGGCCAGGCAGGCAGGCCCGGGCAGGCAGGCCGGAGCAGGCAGGCCGGCAGGCAGGCAGGCCAGGCAGGCAGGCCAGGCAGGCAGGCCAGGCAGGCAGGCCCGGGCAGGCAGGCCAACCAGGCAGGCAAACCCAGGGCAGGCCAACAAGGCAGGCCAAGCAGGCAAAGCAGGCAAAACAGGCCAGGCAGGCAAACCAGGCAGGCAGGCCAGGCAGGCAGGCCAGGCAGGCAGGCCAGGCAGGCCAGGCAGGCCAGGCAGGCAGGCCAGGCAGGCAGGCCAGGCAGGCAGGCCAGGCAGGCAGGCCCAGGCCCAGGCAGGCCGGGCAGGCAGGCCAGGCAGGCAGGCCAGGCAGGCAGGCCAGGCAGGCAGGCCCAGGCAGGCAGGCCGGAGCCAGGCAGGCCAGGCAGGCAGGCCAGGCAGGCAGGCCAGGCAGGCAGGCCAGGCAGGCAGGCCAAGCAGGCAGGCCAGGCAGGCCAGGCCAGGCAGGCAGGCCGGGCAGGCAGGCCAGGCAGGCAGGCCAGGCAGGCAGGCCAGGCAGGCAGGCCAGGCAGGCAGGCCAGGCAGGCAGGCCAGGCAGGCAGGCCAGGCAGGCAGGCCAGGCAGGCAGGCCAGGCAGGCAGGCCAGGCAGGCAGGCCAGGCAGGCAGGCCCAGGCAGGCAGGCCAGGCAGGCAGGCCAGGCAGGCCAGGCCCAGGCCAGGCAGGCAAGCCAGGCAGGCCAGGCAGGCAGGCCAGGCAGGCAGGCCAGGCAGGCAGGCCAGGCAGGCAGGCAGGCAGGCCAGGCCCAGGCCAGGCAGGCAGGCCAGGCAGGCAGGCCCGGCAGGCAGGCCAGGCAAGCAGGCCAGGCAGGCAGGCAGGCCAGGCAGGCAGGCCAGGCAGGCAGGCCAGGCCAGGCAGGCCAGGCAGGCCAGGCAGGCAGGCCAGGCAGGCAGGCCCAGGCAGGCCAGGCAGGCCAGGCCAGGCAGGCAGGCCCAGGCCAGGCAGGCCAGGCAGGCAGGCCAGGCAGGCAGGCCAGGCAGGCAGGCCAGGCAGGCAGGCCCGGAGCAGGCCAGGCCAGGCAGGCAGGCCAGGCAGGCAGGCCCAGGCAGGCCCAGGCAGGCAGGCCAGGCAGGCAGGCCCGGGCAGGCAGGCCCAGGCAGGCAGGCCAGGCAGGCAGGCCAGGCAGGCAGGCCAGGCAGGCAGGCCAGGCAGGCAGGCCAGGCAGGCAGGCCAGGCAGGCAGGCCAGGCAGGCAGGCCAGGCAGGCAGGCCAGGCAGGCAGGCCAGGCAGGCAGGCCAGGCAGGCAGGCCAGGCAGGCAGGCCAGGCAGGCAGGCCAGGCAGGCAGGCCAGGCAGGCAGGCCAGGCAGGCAGGCCAGGCAGGCAGGCCAGGCAGGCAGGCCAGGCAGGCAGGCCGGAGCAGGCAGGCCAGGAGCAGGCCAGGCAGGCAGGCCAGGCAGGCCCAGGCAGGCAGGCCGGCAAGCAGGCAGGCCAGGCCGGCCAGGCAGGCAGGCCAGGCAGGCCAGGCCAGGCAGCAGGCCAGGCCAGGCAGGCAGGCAAACAGGCCAGGCCGGCAGGCCAGGCAGGCCAGGCAGGCAGGCAGGCCAGGCAGGCAGGCCAGGCAGGCAGGCCAGGCAGGCAGGCCAGGCAGGCAGGCCAGGCAGGCAAGCAGGCAGGCCAGGCAGGCAGGCCGGGCAGGCAGGCCAGGCAGGCAGGCCAGGCAGGCAAACCCGGCAGGCAGGCAGGCCAGGCAGGCAGGCCAGGCAGGCAGGCCAGGCCAGGCCAGGCAGGCAGGCCAGGCAGGCAGGCCAGGCAGGCAAGCCAGGCAGGCAGGCCAGGCAGGCAGGCAGGCCAGGCAGGCCAGGCAGGCAGGCCAGGCAGGCAGGCCAGGCAGGCAGGCCAGGCAGGCAGGCCGGGCAGGCAGGCCCGAGGCCAGGCCGGCCAGGCCCGGGCAGGCAAGCCAAGCAGGCCAGGCAGGCAGGCCAGGCAAAGCCAGGCAGGCCAGGCAGGCAGGCAAGCCAGGCAGGCCAGGCAGGCCCAGGCAAGGCCAGGCAGGCAGGCCAGGCAAGCAGGCCAGGCAGGCAGGCCAGGCAGGCAGGCCAGGCAAGCAGGCCAGGCCAGGCAGGCAGGCCCAGGCAGGCAGGCCCGGGCAGGCAGGCCAGGCAGGCCAGGCAGGCAGGCCAGGCAGGCAGGCCAGGCCCGGGCCGGAGCAGGCAGGCCAGGCCGGGCAGGCAGGCCGGGCCGGGCAGGCCAGGCAGGCAGGCCAGGCAGGCAGGCCAGGCAGGCAGGCCAGGCAGGCAGGCAGGCCAGGCAGGCCAGGCAGAGCAGGCAGGCCGGCCAGGCCAACCAGGCAGGCAAACCAGGCAGGCCAGGCAGGCCAGGCAGGCCCAACCAGGCCAGGCAAACCAAGCAGGCCAAGCCAGAGCAAACAGGCCAGACAGAGCAGGCCAGGCAGGCCCGGGCAGGCCAGGCAAGCAGGCAGGCAGCCGGAGCAGGCCAGGCCGGGCAGGCCCGGGCAGGCCCAGGCAGGCAGGCCGGGCAGGCAGGCCAGGCAGGCAGGCCAGGCAGGCCAGGCCAGGCAGGCAGGCCAGGCAGGCCAGGCCGGGCAGGCAGGCCAGGCAGGCAGGCCAGGCCAGCAGGCCAGGCAGGCAGGCCAGGCAGGCAGGCCAGGCAGGCAGGCCAGGCAGGCAGGCAGGCAGGCCCGGGCAGGCAGGCCGGGCAGGCAGGCCAGGCAGGCAGGCCGGAGCAGGCAGGCCAGGCAGGCAGGCCCGGGCAGGCAGGCCAGGCCAGGCAGGCCAGGCAGGCAGGCCAGGCAGGCAGGCCAGAGCAGGCAGGCCAGGCAGGCAGGCCAGGCAAGGCCGGGCAAGGCCAGAGCAGGCAGGCCAGGCAGGCAGGCAGGCCAGGCCAGGCCGGCCAGGCAGGCAGGCCAGGCAGGCCAGGCCAGGCAGGCCCGGAGCAGGCAGGCCAGGCCGGCAGGCCAGGCAGGCCAGGCAGGCAGGCCAGGCAGGCAGGCCGGGCAGGCAGGCCAGGCGGGCAGGCCGGAGGCAGGCAGGCCGAGCGGGCAGGCCCAGGCAGGCAGGCCCGGCAGGCAGGCCAGAGCAGGCAGGCCAGGCAGGCAGGCCAGGCCAGGCAGGCCAGGCCCGGGCAGGCCAGGCCAGGCAGGCAGGCCAGGCAGGCAGGCCAGGCCAGGCAGGCAGGCCAGGCAGGCAGGCCAGGCAGGCAGGCCAGGCAGGCAGGCCAGGCAGGCAGGCCAGGCCAGGCAGGCAGGCCAGGCAGGCAGGCCAGGCAGGCAGGCCAGGCAGGCAGGCCAGGCAAACCAGGCCAAACCGGAGCAGGCCAGGCAAACAAAGCCGGGCCCAGGCAAACAAACAGGCAGGCCAAACAAACCAGGCCAGGCAGGCAAACCAAAGCAGGCAAGCCAAGCAAACCAGGCCGGGCAGGCAGGCCAGGCAGGCAGGCCAACAAGGCAGGCAGGCCAGGCAGGCAGGCCAGGCCAGGCAGGCAGGCCAGGCAGGCAGGCCAGGCAGGCAGGCCCAGGCAGGCAGGCCAGGCAGGCAGGCCAGGCAGGCAGGCCAGGCAGGCAGGCCAGGCAGGCAGGCCAGGCAGGCCAGGCCAGGCAGGCAAGCCAGGCAGGCCAGCGAGCAGGCAGGCAGGCCAGGCAGGCAGGCCGGGCAGGCAGGCCAGGCAGGCAGGCCAGGCAGGCAGGCCAGGCAGGCAGGCCCGGAGCAGGCAGGCCAGGCAGGGCAGGCAGGAGCAGGCCAGGCAGGCAGGCCGGCCAGGCCAGCCAGGCCAGGCAGGCCAGGCCAGGCAGGCCAGGCCAGGCAGGCAGGCCAGGCAGGCAGGCCAGGCAGGCAGGCCGGAGCAGGCCAGGCCAGGCAGGCCGGGCCAGGCAGGCAGGCCAGGCAGGCAGGCCGGGCAGGCCAAGGCCGGAGCAGGCAGGCCCAGGCAGGCAGGCCAGGCAGGCAGGCCAGGCAGGCAGGCCAGGCAGGCAGGCCAGGCACGGCAGGCAGGCCCGGAGCAGGCAAGGCCAGGCAGGCAGGCAAGGCCGGCCAGGCAGGCAGGCCAGGCAGGCAGGCCAGGCAGGCAGAGCCAGGCAGGCAGGCCCGGCCAGGCAGGCCGGGCAGGCAGGCCGGGCAGGCAGGCCGGAGCAGGCAGGCCGGGCAGGCAGGCCAGGCAGGCAGGCCAGGCAGGCAGGCAGGCCAGGCAGGCCAGGCAGGCAGGCCAGGCAGGCAGGCCAGGCAGGCAGGCCAGGCAGGCAGGCCAGGCCCGGCCAGGCAGGCAGGCCAGGCAGGCAGGCCAGGCAGGCAGGCCAGGCAGGCAGGCCAGGCAGGCAGGCCAGGCAGGCAGGCCCAGCCAGGCAGGCAGGCCAGGCAGGCAGGCCAGGCAGGCAGGCCAGGCAGGCAGGCCAGGCAGGCAGGCCAGGCAGGCAGGCCAGGCAGGCAGGCCAGGCAGGCAGGCCCAGGCAGGCCAGGCAGGCCAGGCAACCCGGGCAGGCAGGCCGGGCAGGCAGGCCAGGCAGGCAGGCCAGGCAGGCAGGCCAGGGCAGGCAGGCCCGGGCAGGCAGGCCAGGCAGGCAGGCCAGGCAGGCAGGCCAGGCAGGCAGGCCAGGCAGGCAGGCCAGGCAGGCAGGCCGGAGCAGGCAGGCAGGGCAGGCAGGCCAGGCAGGCAGGCCAGGCAGGCAGGCCAGGCAGGCAGGCCAGCAGGCAGGCAGGCCAAGGCAAGGCAGGCCAGGCAGGCAGGCCGAGGCAGGCAGGCCAGGCAAACGGCAGGCCAGGCAAGCAGGCCAGGCAGGCAGGCCAAGCAGGCAGGCCAGGCAGGCAGGCCAGGCAAGGCAGGCCAGGCCAGGCAGGCAGGCCGGGCAGGCAGGCCAGGCAGGCAGGCCGGGCAGGCAGGCCAGGCAGGCAGGCCAGGCAGGCCAGGCCGGCCAGGCCAGGCAGGCCAGGCAGGGCAGGCCAGGCAGGCAGGCCAGGCAGGCAGGCCAGGCAGGCCAGGCAGGCAGGCCAGGCAGGCAGGCCAGGCAGGCAGGCCAGGCAGGCCAGGCCAGGCAGGCAGGCCAGGCAGGCAGGCCCGGGCAGGCCAGGCAGGCCCAGGCAGGCAGGCCAGGCAGGCAGGCCAGGCAGGCCAGGCAGGCAGGCCGGAGCAGGCAGGCCCGGGCAGGCAGGCCAGGCCGGCCAGCAGGCAGGCCCGGGCAGGCAGGCCAGGCAGGCCAGGCAGGCAGGCCAGGGGCAGGCCAGGCAGGCAGGCCAGGCAGGCAGGCCAGGCAGGCCAGGCAGGCCGGGGCAGGCAGGCCGGGCAGGCAGGCCAGGCAGGCAGGCCCGGGCAGGCAGGCCAGGCAGGCAGGCCAGGCAGGCAGGCCGGGCAGGCAGGCCGGAGCAGGCAGGCCAGGCAGGCAGGCCAGGCCAGGCAGGCCGGGCCAGGCAGGCCAGGCAGGCAGGCCGGGCAGGCAGGCCAGGCAGGCAGGCCGGGCAGGCAGGCCAGGCAGGCAGGCCAGGCAGGCAGGCCAGGCAGGCAGGCCAGGCCCAGGCAGGCCAGGCAGGCAGGCCAGGCAGGCAGGCCAGGCAGGCGGGCCAGGCAGGCCAGGCAGGCCGGGCAGGCCAGGCAGGCCAGGCAGGCCAGGCCCGGCCAGGCAGGCCAGGCAGGCCAGGCCAGGCAGGCCAGGCAGGCAGGCCAGGCAGGCAGGCCAGGCAGGCAGGCCAGGCAGGCAGGCCAGGCAGGCAGGCCAGGCAGGCAGGCCAGGCCAGGCCGGCCAGGCAGGCCCGGGCAGGCAGGCCAGGCAGGCAGGCCAGGCGGGCAGGCCAGGCAGGCAGGCCGGCCAGGGCAGGCCAGGCCAGGCAGGCCAGGCAGGCAGGCCAGGCAGGCAGGCCAGGCAGCAGGCCAGGCACCCAGGCAGGCAGGCAGGCCAGGCAGGCAGGCACAGGCAGGCAGGCCAGGCAGGCAGGCCAGGCCAGGCAGGCAGGCCAGGCAGGCAGGCCAGGCAGGCAGGCCAGGCAGGCAGGCCAGGCAGGCAGGCCCGGCCAGGCAGGCCCAGGCAGGCCCGGGCAGGCAGGCCAGGCAGGCAGGCCAGGCAGGCCCAGGCAGGCAGGCCAGGCAGGCAGGCCAGGCAGGCAGGCCAGGCAGGCAGGCCAGGGCAGGCAGGCAGGCAGGCAGGCCAGGCCAGCAGGCAGGCCAGGCAGGCAGGCCAGGCCCAGGCAGGCAGGCCAGGCAGGCAGGCCAGGCAGGCAGGCCAGGCAGGCAGGCCCAGGCAGGCAGGCCAGGCAGGCAGGCCCGGGCAGGCAGGCCGAGGCAGGCAAGGCCAGGCAGGCAGGCCAGGCAGGCCAGGCAGGCAGGCCAGGCCAGGCAGGCCCCGGAGCAGGCAGGCCAGGGCCAGGCAGGCAGGCCAGGCCAGGCAAGGCCAGGCCGGCAGGCAGGCCAGGCAGGCCCGGAGGCAGGCCAGGCAGGCAGGCCAGGCAGGCAGGCCGGGCAGGCAGGCCAGGCCAGGCAGGCCAGGCGGAACAGGCAGGCCAGGCAGGCAGGCCCAGGCAGGCAGGCCAGGCAGGCAGGCCAGGCAGGCAGGCCAGGCAGGCAGGCCAGGCAGGCAGGCCAGGCAGGCAGGCCGGAGCGGCAGGCCAGGCAGGCAGGCCAGGCAGGCAGGCCAGGCAGGCAGGCCAGGGCAGGCCAGGCAGGCAGGCCAGGCAGGCAGGCCAGGCAGGCAGGCCAGGCCAGGCAGGCCAGGCCAGGCAGGCCCAGGCCAGGCAGGCCAGGCAGGCAGGCCAGGCAGGCCAGGCCGGCCAGGCAGGCCAGGCAGGCGGGCCGGGCAGGCAGGCCAGGCAGGCAGGCCAGGCAGGCAGGCCCGGGCAGGCCCAGGCCAGGCAGGCAGGCCCAGGCAGGCAGGCCGGGCAGGCAGGCCCGGGCAGGCAGGCCAGGCAGGCAGGCCAGGCAAGGCAGGCCGGGCAGGCAGGCCAGGCAGGCAGGCCGGGCAGGCAGGCCAGGCAGGCAGGCCGGCAGGCCGGCCCAGGCCAGGCAGGCAGGCCCAGGCCCGGGCAGGCAGGCCAGGCAGGCAGGCCAGGCAGGCCCAGGCAGGCCAGGCAGCCAGGCCAGGCAGGCCCGGGCCGGGCAGGCAGGCCAGGCAGGCAGGCCCGGGCAGGCCCGGGCAGGCAGGCCCGGCAGGCCCAGGCCAGGCCGGGCAGGCCAGGCAGGCAGGCCCAGGCAGGCAGGCCAGGCAGGCAGGCCGGGCAGGCAGGCCAGGCAGGCAGGCCAGGCAGGCAGGCCCGGGCAGGCAGGCCAGGCAGGCAGGCCAGGCAGGCAGGCCGGGCAGGCAGGCCGGGCAGGCAGGCCAGGCAG
Source organism: Zaprionus inermis (assembly GCA_018151445.1). Classification (NCBI taxonomy): domain Eukaryota; kingdom Metazoa; phylum Arthropoda; class Insecta; order Diptera; family Drosophilidae; genus Zaprionus; species Zaprionus inermis. The sequence goes on along the minus strand of JAECXD010001333.1, from coordinate 21,978 downwards.
GCAGGCCAGGCAGGCAGGCCGGGCAGGCAGGCCAGGCAGGCAGGCCAGGCAGGCAGGCCAGGCAGGCAGGCCAGGCCAGGCAGGCCAGGCAGGCAGGCCAGGCGGAGGCAGGCCGGGCAGGCAGGCCAGGCAGGCAGGCCGGGCAGGCAGGCCAGGCCAGGCAGGCCCAGGCAGGCAGGCCAGGCAGGCAGGCCGGAGCAGGCAGGCCAGGCCAGGCAGGCCGGAGCAGGCAGGCCGGGCAGGCAAGCCCAGGCAGGCAGGCCGGCAGGCAGGCCAGGCAGGCAGGCCGGAGCAGGCAGGCCAGAGCAGGCAGGCCAGGCAGGCAGGCCAGGCAAGCCCAGGCAGGCAGGCCAGGCAGGCAGGCCAGGCAGGCAGGCCAGGCAGGCAGGCCAGGCAGGCCGGCCAGGCAGGCAGGCCAGGCAGGCAGGCCCGGGCAGGCAGGCCAGGCAGGCCAACAGCAGGCAAGCAGGCCGAGCAGGCAGGCCAGGCAGGCAGGCCAAAGGCAGGCAAGCCAGGCAGGCAGGCCAAGCAAGCAAGCCAGGCAAACCAAACAGGCAACAAGCCCAGGCAGGCAGGCCAGGCAAGCAGGCCAGGCAGGCAAGCCGGGCAGGCAGGCCAGGCAGGCAGGCCAGGCAGGCAGGCCGGGCAGGCAGGCCAGGCAGGCAGGCCAGGCCAGGCCAGGCAGGCAGGCCAGGCAGGCAGGCCAGGCAGGCAGGCCAGGCAGGCAGGCCGGGCAGGCAGGCCGGGCAGGCAGGCCAGGCAGGCAGGCCAGGCAGGCAGGCCAGGCAGGCAGGCCAGGCAGGCAGGCCAGGCAGGCAGGCCAGGCAGGCAGGCCAGGCAGGCAGGCCAGGCAGGCAGGCCAGGCAGGCAGGCCAGGCAGGCAGGCCAGGCAGGCAGGCCAGGCAGGCAGGCCAGGCAGGCCAGGCAGGCAGGCAGGCCAGGCAGGCAGGCCAGGCAGGCAGGCCAGGCAGGCAGGCCGGCAGGCAGGCCAGGCCCGGCCAGGCAGGCAGGCCAGGCCAGGCCAGGCAGGCAGGCCAGGCAGGCAGGCCAGGCAGGCAGGCCAGGCAGGCAGGCCAGGCCAGGCAGGCCAGGCAGGCAGGCAGGCAGGCCAGGCCAGGCAGGCAGGCCAGGCAGGCAGGCCAGGCAGGCAGGCCAGGCAGGCAGGCCAGGCAGGCCAGGCAGGCAGGCAGGCCAGGCAGGCCAGGCCAGGCAGGCAGGCCCAGGCAGGCAGGCCAGAGCCAGGCAGGCCAGCCAGGCCGGCAGGCCAGGCCAGGCCAGGCCAGGCAGGCAGGCCCAGGCAGGCCCGGCCAGGCAGGCAGGCCAGGCAGGCAGGCCAGGCAGGCAGGCCAGGCAGGCAGGCCAGGCAGGCAGGCCAGGCAGGCAGGCCAGGCAGGCAGGCCCAGAGCAGGCCAGGCCAGGCAGGCAGGCCAGGCAGGCAGGCCCAGGCAGGCAGGCCAGGCAGGCAGGCCAGGCAGGCAGGCCAGGCAGGCAGGCCAGGCAGGCAGGCCGGGCAGGCAGGCCAGGCAGGCAGGCCGGAGCAGGCAGGCCAGGCAGGCAGGCCGGCCAGGCAGGCAGGCCAGGCAGGCAAGCCCGGGCAGGCAGGCCAGGCAGGCAGGCCAGGCAGGCAGGCCAGGCAGGCAGGCCAGGCAGGCAGGCCAGGCAGGCCGGCAGGCCAGGCAGGCAGGCCAGGCCAGGCAGGCCAGGCAGCCAGGCCAGGCAGGCAGGCCAGGCAGGCCAGGCAGGCCAGGCCAGGCAGGCAGGCCAGGCAGGCAGGCCAGGCAGGCAGGCCAAGGCAAACAGGCAAACCAGGCAGGCCAGGCAGGCAAACCAGGCAAGCCAGAGCCAAACCCGGCAAGCCAGGCAAACAGGCAGGCCAGGCAAACCAGGCAGGCAGGCAGGCCAGGCAGCAGGCAGGCAGGCCAGGCAGGCAGGCCAGGCAGGCAGGCCAGGCAGGCAGGCAGGCAGGCCAGGCAGGCAGGCAGGCCCAGGCAGGCAGGCCAGGCAGGCCAGGCAGGCCAGGCAGGCCCAGGCCAGGCAGGCAGCAGGCCAGGCAGGCAGGCCAGGCAGGCCAGCAGGCCAGGCAGGCAGGCCAGGCAGGCAGGCCAGGCAGGCCAGGCAGGCAGGCCAGGCAGGCAGGCCAGGCAGGCAGGCCCAGAGCAGGCCCGGGCCAGGCAGGCAGGCCCCGGGGCCAGGCAGGCCAGGCAGGCAGGCCAGGCAGGCAGGCCAGGCAGGCAGGCCCAGGCAGGCAGGCCGGGCAGGCCGGCAGGCAGGCAGGCCGGCAGGCAGGCCAGGCAGGCAGGCCCAGGCAGGCAGGCCAGGCAGGCAGGCCAGGCCAGGCCAGGCAGGCAGGCCAGGCAGGCAGGCCAGGGCAGGCAGGCCCGGCCAGGCAGGCCAGGCAGGCAGGCCAGGCCCGGCAGGCCAGGCCAGGCAAGGCAGGCCGGGCAGGCAGGCCAGGCCAGGCAGGCCCAGGCCAGGCCAGGCAGGCCAGGCAGGCAGGCCAGGCAGGCAGGCCCAGGCAGGCAGGCCCAGGCAGGCAGGCCAGGCAGGCAGGCCAGGCAGGCAGGCCAGGCAGGCCGGCCAGGCAGGCCAGGCAGGCAGGCCCAGGCAGGCAGGCCCGGGCAGGCAGGCCAGGCAGGCAGGCCAGGCAGGCAGGCCAGGCAGGCAGGCAGCCAGGCAGGCAGGCCCGGAGCAGGCAGGGCCAGGCAGGCCGGCCAGGCCAGGCAGGCCAGGCAGGCAGGCCAGGCCAGGCAGGCCCGGGCAGGCAGGCCAGGCCAGGCAGGCCCGGCCAGGCAGGCCCGGCAGCAGGCAGGCCAGGCAGGCAGGCCAGGCAGGCAGGCCAGAGCAGGCAGGCCAGGCAGGCAGGCCAGGCAGGCAGGCCAGGCCAGGCAGGCCAGGCAGGCCCAGGCAGGCAGGCCAGGCCAGGCCAGGCAGGCCAGGCCAGGCAGGCAGGCCGGGCAGGCAGGCCAGGCAGGCAGGCCAGGCAGGCAGGCCGAGGCCAGGCAGGCCAGGCAGGCAGGCCCGGGCAGGCAGGCCAGGCAGGCAGGCAGGCAGGCAGGCCAGGCAGGCAAGCCAGGCAGGCAGGCCAGGCAGGCAGGCCAGGCAGGCAGGCCCAGGCAGGCAGGCCAGGCAGGCAGGCCAGGCAGGCAGGCAGGCCAGGCAGGCAGGCCAGGCAGGCAGGCCAGGCAGGCAGGCCAGGCAGGCAGGCCGGCAGGCAGGCAGGCCCAGGCAGGCAGGCCAGGCAGGCCGGCCAGGCAGGCCCAGGCAGGCAGGCCAGGCAGGCAGGCCCAGGCAGGCAGGCCAGGCAGGCAGGCCAGGCAGGCAGGCCAGGCAGGCAGGCCAGGCAGGCAGGCCAGGCAGGCAGGCCAGGCAGGCAGGCCAGGCAGGCAGGCCAGGCAGGCAGGCCCGGGCAGGCAGGCCAGGCAGGCAGGCCAGGCAGCCCAGGCCAGGCAGGCAGGCCAGGCAGGCCCGGCCAGGCAGGCAGGCCAGGCAGGCAGGCCAGGCAGGCAGGCCAGGCAGGCAGGCCAGGCAGGCCGGCCAGGCAGGCAGGCCGGGCAGGCAGGCCAGGCAGGCAGGCCAGGCAGGCAGGCCAGGCAGGCCAGGCCGGCCAGGCAGGCCAGCCAGGCAGGCAGGCCAGGCAGGCAGGCCAGGCAGGCAGGCCAGGCAGGCAGGCCAGGCAGGCAGGCCAGGCAGGCAGGCCCAGGCAGGCAGGCCAGGCAGGCAGGCCAGGCAGGCCAGGCAGGCAGCCAGGCAGGCCAGACAGGCAGGCAGGCCAGGCAGGCAGGCCAGGCAGGCAGGCCAGGCAGGCAGGCCCGGCAGGCAGGCCAGGCAGGCAGGCCAGGCAGGCAGGCCGGGCAGGCAGGCCAGGCAGGCAGGCCAGGCAGGCAGGCCAGGCAGGCAGGCCAGGCAGGCAGGCCAGGCAGGCAGGCCAGGCAGGCAGGCCAGGCAGGCAGGCCCAGGCAGGCAGGCCAGGCAGGCAGGCCAGGCAGGCAGGCCAGGCAGGCAGGCCAGGCAGGCCAGGCCAGGCCAGGCAGGCCAGGCCCGGGCAGGCCCAGGCCGGCAGGCCCAGGCAGGCAGGCCAGAGCAGGCAGGCCAGGCAGGCAGGCCAGGCAGGCAGGCCCAGGCAGGCAGGCCAGGCAGGCAGGCCAGGCAGGCAGGCCAGGCAGGCAGGCCAGGCAGGCAGGCCAGGCAGGCCAGGCAGGCAGGCAGGCCAGGCAGGCAGGCAGGCCAGGCAGGCAGGCCAGGCAGGCAGGCCAGGCAGGCAGGCCAGAGCAGGCCAGGCCAGGCAGGCCAGGCCCAGGCCAGGCAGGCAGGCCAGGCAGGCAGGCCAGGCAGGCAGGCCAGGCAGGCAGGCCAGGCAGGCAGGCCAGGCAGGCAGGCCAGGCAGGCAGGCCAGGCAGGCAGGCCAGGCAGGCAGGCCAGGCAGGCAGGCCAGGCAGGCAGGCCAGGCCAGGCAGGCCGGGCAGGCAGGCCAGGCAGGCAGGCCGGGCAGGCAGGCCAGGCAGGCAGGCCAGGCAGGCAGGCCCAGGCAGGCAGGCCAGGCAGCGGGCAGGCCAGGCAGGCAGGCCAGGCAGGCAGGCCAGGCAGGCAGGCCAGGCAGGCAGGCCAGGCAGGCAGGCCAGGCAGGCAGGCCAGGCAGGCAGGCCAGGCAGGCCAGGCAGGCAGGCCAGGCAGGCAGGCCAGGCAGGCCAGGCCAGGCAGGCAGGCCGGCCAGGCAGGCCAGGCAGGCCCGGAGCAGGCAGGCCAGGCAGGCCCAGGCCAGGCAGGCAGGCCAGGCAGGCAGGCCCGGCAGGCAGGCCAGGCAGGCAGGCCAGGCAGGCAGGCCAGGCAGGCAGGCCGGCCAGGCAGGCCAGGCAGGCCAGGCAGGCAGGCCAGGCAGGCCGGCCCGGGCAGGCAGGCCAGGCAGGCAGGCCCGGAGCAGGCAGGCAGGCAGGCCCGGCAGGCCAGGCAGGCCCAGGCCAGGCAGGCCAGGCCAGGCCAGGCAGGCCAGGCAGGCAGGCCCAGGCAGGCCCAGGCAGGGCCAGGCAGGCCAGGCCAGGCAGGCAGGCCAGGCAGGCCCAGGCAGGCAGGCCAGGCCAGGCAGGCCAGCCAGGCAGGCCAGGCCAGGCAGGCAGGCCAGGCAGGCCAGGCAGGCCAGGCAGGCCAGGCCAGGCAGGCCAGGCCAGGCAGGCAGGCCCGGGCAGGCCAGGCAGGCCAGGCAGGCCAGGCAGGCAGGCCAGGCAGGCAGGCAGGCCAGGCAGGCCAGGCAGGCCCGGGCAGGCCAGGCAAGCGGGCAGGCAGGCCCGGAGCAGGCCAGAGCAGGCCAGGCAAGGCAGGCCGGGCAGGCAGGCCAGGCAGGCAGGCCAGGCAGGCAGGCCAGGCAGGCAGGCCAGGCAGGCAGGCCGGAGCAGGCAGGCCAGGCAGGCAGGCCAGGCAGGCAGGCCAGGCAGGCAGGCCAGGCAGGCAGGCCAGGCAGGCAGGCCAGGGCAGGCAGGCCAGGCAGGCAGGCCAGGCAGGCAGGCCAGGCAGGCAGGCCAGGCAGGCAGGCCCGGGCAGGCAGGCCAGGCAAGGCAGGCCAGGCAGGCAGGCCAGGCAGGCAGGCCAGGCAGGCAGGCCAGGCCAGGCAGGCAGGCCGGGCAGGCCAGGCCAGGCAGGCAGGCCAGGCAGGCAGGCCAGGCAGGCAGGCCAGGCAGGCAGGCCAGGCAGGCAGGCCAGGCCAGGCAGGCCAGGCAGGCAGGCCAGGCAGGCAGGCCAGGCAGGCAGGCCAGGCGCAGGCCAGGCAGGCAGGCCAGGCAGGCAGGCCCGGCAGGCAGGCAGGCCAGGCAGGCCAGCGGGCAGGCCAGGCAGGCAGGCCAGGCAGGCAGGCCAGGCAGGCAGGCAGGCAAGCCAGGCAGGCAGGCCAGGCAGGCAGGCCAGGCAGGCAGGCCAGGCAGGCCAGGCAAGGCCAGGAGCAGGCCAGGCAGGCAGGCCGGGCAGGCCCAGGCAGGCAGGCCAGGCAGGCCAGGCCAGGCCGGGCCAGGCAGGCCAGGCAGGCCAGGCAGGCCAGGCAGGCAGGCCGGGCAGGCAGGCCAGGCAGGCAGCCCGGCCAGGCAGGCCCAGGCCAGGCAGGCAGGCCAGGCAGGCAGGCCAGGGCAGGCAGGCCAGGCAGGCAAACCAGGCCGGGCAGGCAGGCCAGGCAGGCAGGCCAGGCAGGCAGGCCCGGGCAGGCAGGCCCGGGCAGGCAGGCCCGGGCAGGCAGGCCAGGCAGGCAGGCCAGGCAGGCAGGCCAGGCAGGCCCAGGCAGGCAGGCCAGGCCAGGCCAGGCAGGCCCAGGCAGGCAGGCCGAAGGCAGGCCAGGCAGGCAGGCCGAGCAGGCAGGCCAGGCAGGCAGGCCAGGCAGGCAGGCCCAGGCCAGGCAGGCCAGGCAGGCAGGCCAGGCAGGGCCAGGCAGGCGGGCCAGACAGGCAGGCCCGGCAGGCAGGCAGGCCAGGCAGGCCAGGCAGGCAGGCCAGGCAGGCAGGCCAGGCAGGCAGGCCCGGCAGCGGCAGCAGGCCAGAGCAGGCAGGCCAGGCAGGCCAGGCAGCAGCCCAGGCAGGCCCAAACGGACCAGGCAGGCAAGCCAGGCAGGGCCAGGCAGGCAGGCCAGGCAGGCAGGCCAGGCAGGCAGGCCGGGCAGGCAGGCCAGGCAGGCAGGCCCGGCAGGCAGGCCAGGCAGGCAGGCCAGGCAGGCAGGCCGGCCAGGCAGGCCAGCCAGGCAGGCAGGCAGGCAGGCCCGGCAGGCAGGCCAGGCAGGCAGGCCAGGCCGGGCAGGCCGGGCCAAAACGGGCAGGCAAACAGGCCAGGCAGGCCGGGCCAGGCAGCAAGGCAGGCCAGGCAAGCAGGCCAGGCAGGCAGGCCAGGCAGGCAGGCCCAGGCAGGCCAGGCAGGCAGGCAGGCCAGGCAGGCAGGCCAGGCAGGCAGGCCAGGCAGGCAGGCCAGGCAGGCAGGCCGGGCAGGCAGGCCAGGCAGGCAGGCCAGGCAGGCAGGCCAGGCAGGCAGGCCAGGCAGGCAGGCCAGGCCAGGCAGGCCAGGCAGGCAGGCAGGCCAGGCAGGCCAGGCCGGGCCGGGCAGGCCGGCAGGCAGACGGGCCGGGCAGGCAGGCCCGGAGCAGGCCAGGCGGGCAGGCCAGGCAGGCAGGCCGGGCAGGCAGGCCGGGCAGGCAGGCCAGGCAGGCAGGCCAGGCCAGGCAGGCCAGGCAAGCCCAGGCAAGCAGCAGGCAGGCCGGGCAGGCAGGCCAGGCAGGCCAGGCAGGCCGGGCAGGCAGGCAGGCCCCGGAGCAGGCAGGCCAGGCAGGCCAGGCAGGCCAGGCCAGGCAGGCAGGCCGGAGCAGGCGGGCCCAGGCCAGGCAGGCCAGGCAGGCAGGCCAGGCAGGCCAGGCCAGCAGAGCCAGGCAGGCAGGCCAGGCCAGGCCAGGCAGGCAGGCCAGGCAGGCAGGCCAGGCAGGCCAGGCAGGCAAACAGGCCAGGCAGGCCAGGCAGGGCCAGGCCAGGCCGGGGCAGGCAGGCCGGAGCAGGCCGGCCGGGCCGGGCGGGCCGGGCCAGGCAGGCAGGCCAGGCGGGCAGGCCGGGCAGACCGGGCAGGCCAGGCGGGGCCGGGCAGGCAGGCCGGGCGGCCGGAGCCCGGGCGGGCCAGGCCAGGCAGGCAGGCCAGGCAGGCAGGCCAGGCAGGCAGGCCAGGCAGGCAGGCCAAACCAGGCCAGGCAGGCCAGGCAGGCAGGCCAGGCAGGCAGGCAGGCCAAGAGGCAGGCCAGGCAGGCAGGCCGGGCAGGCAGGCCAACCGGGCAGGCCAGGCGGGCAGGCCAGGCAGGCAGGCCAGGCAGGCCAGGCCAGGCCAGGCAGGCCGGGCAGGGCGGGCCGGACGGGCGGGCCGGGCGGGCAGGCCGGGCGGGCGGGCCGGGCGGGCGGGCCGGGCGGGCGGGCCGGGCGGGCCGGCCAGGCAGGGCCGGCCAGGCAGGCAGGCCGGGGCAGGCCAGGCCGGCCAGGCCGAGCGGGCAGGCCCGGAGCGGGCCAGGCCAGGCCAGGCAGGCCCAGGCAGGCCAGGCCGGGCCGGGCAGGCCGGGCGGGCAGGCCAGGCGGGCCAGGCCGGGCAGGCAGGCCGGGGCGGGCAGGCCAGGCAGGCAGGCCAGGCAGGCAGGCCAAAGCAGGCAGGCCCGGAGCAGGCAGGCCGAGGCGGGCAGGCCGGCAGGCAGGCCGGGCAGGCCAGGCCAGGCGGGCAGGCCGGGCAGGCAGGCCAGGCAGGCGGGCCAGGCAGGCAGGCCAGAGCCGGGCGGGCCAGGCAGGCAAGCCAAGAGCAGGCCAGGCCGGGCAGGCCAGGCCAGGCAGGCAGGCCGGGCCGGAGCAGGCCAGCGGGCAAGCGGAGCCGACCGGGCCGGGCAGGCCGGAGCAGGCCGGCCAGGCAGGCCAGGCCAGGCAGGCGGGCCAGGCAGCGCGGGCCAGGCCGGACGGGCCCGGGCAGGCAGGCCGGCCAGGCAGGCCAGGCAGGCCAGGCAGGCCCGGGCAGGCCAGGCAGGCCGGGCCGGGCCAGGCGGGCCAGGCGGGCGGGCCGGGCAGGCCCGGGCGGGCGGGCCCGGGCAGGCCGGGCAGGCAGGCCGGGCAGGCAGGCCGGCAGGCCAGGCAGGCAGGCAGGCCCGGCAGGCCGGGCAGGCCGGGCAGGCAGGCCAGGCAGGCAGGCCGGGCAGGCAGGCCAGGCAGGCAGGCCGGAGCAGGCAGGCCGGAGCAGGCAGGCCGGAGCGGGCAGGCCCGGCGGGCGGGCCAGGCAGGCAGGCCGGACGGGCAGGCCGGCCCAGGCAGGCCGGGCGGGCGGGCCGGGCAGGCCGGGCGGGCGGGCCAGGCGGGCCAGGCCGGGCGGGCCAGGCCGGGCAGGCCGGCCGGCCGGGCAGGCCGGCCGGGCAGGCCGGGCGGGCAGGCCAGGCAGGCCAGGCCGGGCCAGGCAGGCCAGGCAGGCCGGGCCAGGCGGGCCAGGCGGGCGGGCCGGGCGGGCGGGCCGGGCCGGGCGGGCCGGGCGGGCAGGCCGGGCCGGGCCAGGAGCCCAGGCGGGCGGGCCGGAGGCAGGCCGGGCAGGCAGGCCCGGGCGGGCGGGCCGGGCAGGCGCCAGGCAGGCAGGCCGGGCAGGCAGGCCAGGCAGGCAGGCAGGCCAGGCACAGGCCGGGCAGGCAGGCAGGCCAGGCAGGCGGGCCGGAGCCAGGCAAGCAGGCAGGCAGGCCGGAGCAGGCAGGCCGGAGCAGGCCAGGCGGCCAGGCAGGCCAGGCCGGGCCAGGCAGGCCAGGCCGGGCCAGGCCGGGCCAGGCGGGCCGGGCAGGCCAGGCCAGGCCAGGCAGGCCGGAGGGCAGGCCAGGCGGGCAGGCCAGGCAGGCAGGCCGGGCGGCAGGCAGGCCCGGAGCAGGCAGGCCGGGCGGCAGGCCGGGCGGGCAGGCCAGGCGGGCGGGCCGGAGCAGGCAGGCCGGGCAGGCGGGCCGGAGCCAGGCCCAGGCCGGGCAGGCCCGGGCAGGCCAGGCAGGCAGGCAGGCCAGGCGGGCAGGCCGGAGGCAGGCCAGGCAGGCCAGGCCGGGCAGGCAGGCCGGGCGGGCAGGCCGGGCAGGCAGGCCGGGCAGGCAGGCCAGGCAGGCAGGCCGGGCAGGCAGGCCAGGCGGGCAGGCCGGGCAGGCGAGGCCGAACGGGCGGGCCGGGCGGGCGGGCCGGGCGGGCGGGCCGGACGGAGCCGGGCCAGGCAGGCAGGCCAGGCAGGCAGGCCGAACGGAGCAGGCCAGGCAGGCAGGCCAGGCAGGCAGGCCAGGCAGGCAGGCCAGGCAGGCGGGCCCGGAGCAGGCCAGGCAGGCAGGCCGAACGGGCAGGCCAGGCGGGCAGGCCAGGCAGGCAGGCCGAACGCGAGCGGGCCAGGCCGGCGGGCCGGGCGGGCCGGGCCAGGCCGGAGCGGGCCAGCCCGGGCAGGCCGGAGCGGGCGGGCCGGGCGAGGCGGGCCAGGCGGGCCGGGCCGGGCGGGCAGGCCAGGGCCCGGGCCGGCCGGGCAGGCCGGCCAGGCCGGCAGGCCAGGCCAGGCAGGCAGGCCAGGCAGGCCAGGCCGGCCAGGGCAGGCCGGGCAGGCGGGCCGGGCCAGGCAGGCCAGGCAGGCAGGCCGGGCCGGGCAGGCCAGGCAGGCGGGCCGAACGGGCAGGCCAGGCGGGCAGGCCGGGCCAGGCAGGCCGGAGCGGGCAGGCCGGCCAGGCAGGCAGGCCGGGCCGGGCAGGCCAGGCAGGCAGGCCGGGCAGGCCAGGCCGGGCGGAGCCAGGCCGGGCAGGCCAGGCAGGCCGGGCCAGGCAGGCAGGCCAGGCCAGGCGGGCCAGACCAGGCAGGCCGAACCGGGCAGGCCGGGCCAGGCGGGCCAGGCAGGCCGGGCCGGACGGCAGGCAGGCCAGGCGGGCAGGCCAGGCACGGGCCGGGCCGGAGCAGGCAGGCCGGGCAGGCAGGGCCAGGCAGGCCCGGCCAGGCGGGCCAGGCAGGCCGGGCCAGGCAGGCAGGCCAGGCAGGCGGGCCAGGCAGGCAGGCCAGGCAGCGGCAGGCCAGGCAGGCAGGCCAGGCAGGCCAGGCCCAGGCAGGCCAGGCGGGCCAGGCAGGCCAGGCAGGCAGGCCAGGCAGGCAGGCCAGGCAGGCCCGGGCAGGCAGGCCAGGCAGGCAGGCCAGGCAGGCAGGCCCGGAGCAGGCGGGGCCAGGCCAGGCAGGGCGGGCCGGGCAGGCAGGCCAGGCAGGCCGGAGGCCGGGCCCGGGCAGGCAGGCCAGGCAGCAGGCCAGGCAGGCCAGGCAGGCCGGCCAGGCCAGGCAGGCCGGAGCAGGCAGGCCGAGGCAGGCAGGCCAGGCGGGCAGGCCGGGCAGGCAGGCCGGGCCGGGCGGGCAGGCCAGGCAGGCAGGCCAGAGCAGGCAGGCCGGGGCAGGCAAGCGGAACAAACAGGCCAAGCAGGCAAGCAAACAAAGCAAACAAACAAACAAACAAACAAGCAAACAAACAAACAAACAAACAAACAAACAAACAAACAAACCAAACAAACAAACAAACAAACAAACAAACCAAACAAACAAACAAACAAACAAACCAAACAAACAAACAAACCAAACAAACAAACAAACAAACAAACAAACCAAAAACCAAGCAGGCCAAACCAAACCAACAGGCAAACCAAACAAACAGGCCGGGCAAAGACAGGCAGGCAAGCAGGCAGGCAAGCAAGCCAGGCAAGCAAGCAAACCCAAACCAGGAAACCAAAGGCAAACAAACAAACCAAACCAAACAAGCAAACCAAACAAGCAAACCAAACAAACAAACAAACCAAACCAAACAAACCAAACAGGCAAACCAAACAAACCAAACAAACAAACAAAACAAACCAAACCAAACAAGCAAACCAAGCAAGCCGGGCAAACCAGGCCAGGCAGGCCGGGCAGGCCAGGCCAGGCAGGCAGGCCGGGCAGGCCAGGCCAGGCAGGCAGGCCGAGCGGGCCAGGCCGGGCAGGCAGGCCGGGCAGGCCGGCCCGGGCCAGGCCAGGCCAGGCAGGCAGGCCGGGCAGGCCAGGGCCAGGCCGGCAAGGCCAGGCCAGGCAGGCCGGGCCAGGCCGGGCAGGCCCAGGCAGGCAGGCCAGGCAGGCAAGCAAGCAGGCAAGCCAGGCCAGGCCAGGCCAGGCAGGCCAAGGCCAGGCAGGCAGGCCAGGCAAGCCGGCCGGCCAGGCAGGCCAGAGCAGGCAAGCAAACCGGAGCAGGCCAGGCCAGGCAGGCAGGCCAGGCAGAGCAGGCCAGGCAGGCAGGCCAGGCGGGCAGGCCAGGCAGGCAGGCCAGGCAGGCAGGCCAGGCAGGCAGGCCAGGCGGGCAGGCCAGGCAGGCAGGCCAGGCCAGGCAGGCCGGAGCAGGCCGGCCGGGCCAGGCAGGCAGGCCAGGCAGGCCGGCCAGCGGGCCAGGCAGGCCGGAGGCAGGCAGGCCAGGCAGGCCGGGCCAGGCAGGCCAGGCGGGCAGGCCGGGCAAGCCAGGCAGGCCGGGCCAGGCAGGCGGGCCAGGCAAGGCCCGGAAGCAGGCCGAAAGGCCAGGCAGGCCAGGCAGGCCGGGCCAGGCAGGCAGGCCGGAGCAGGCAGGCCGGGCAGGCAGGCCGGGCGGGCCGGGCCGGCGCCAGGCAGGCCAGGCAGGCAAGCGGGCAGGCAAGCCAGGCGAGCAGGCCGGGCAAACGGGCAGGCCGGCAGGCCGGAGCAGGCCAAAGCAGGCCAGGCGGGCCGGCCAGGCCGGCCAAGCAGGCAGGCCAGGCAGGCAAGCCCAGGCAGGCAGGCCGGCAGGCCAGGCAGGCCGGGCAGGCAGGCCGGGCAGGCAGGCCGGCGCAGGCAGGCCGGGCAGGCAGGCCAGGCAGGCGGGCCGGGCCAGGCAGGCCAGGCGGGCCGGCCAGGCAGGCCAGGCCGGAGCAGGCAGGCCGGGCAGGCAGGCCGGGCACGGGCCAGGCCGAGCAGGCAGGCCCGGGCCAGGCCAGGCCAGAGCGGGCCGGGCCGGGCAGGCAGGCCGGGCGGGCAGGCCGGAGCGGGCAGGCCAGGCGGGCGGGCCGGGCCAGGCCGAACGGGCAGGCCAGGCAGGCCAGGCCGGGCCAGGCAGGCCGGGCAGGCCAGGCCGGGCAGAGGCCGGCCGGGCGGGCCGGGCAGGCCAGGCGGGCGAGGCCGGGCAGGCCAGGCAGGCAGGCCGGAGCAGGCAGGCCGGGCAGGCAAGCCAGGCCAGGCAGGCCAGGCAAGCCGGCCAGGCAGGCCGGCCGGAGCAGGCCAGGCCAGGCAAGGCCGGGCGGGCCGGGCCAGGCCAGGCAGGCCGGGCAGGCCAGGCAGGCAGGCCGAGGGCCGGCCGGCCGGGCGGGCCGGAGCGGGCAGGCCGGGCGGGCAGGCCGGCAGGCAGGCCGGCCGGAGCCAGGCAGGCCGGGCCAGGCAGGCCGGAGCAGGCAGGCCAGGCAGGCAGGCCAGGCCAGGCAGGCCAGGCAGGGGCAGGCCGGAGCGGGCAGGCCGGGCAGGCAGGCCGGGCAGGCCAGGCCGGGCAGGCAGGCCCGGAGCAGGCCAGGCCAAGCCAGGCAGGCCAGGCGGGCCAGGCCAAGCCCAGGCAGGCCGGAACGGGCCAGGCAGGCCAGGCGGGCAGGCCAGGGCAGGCAGGCCGGGCGGGCGGGCCGGCGCAGGCCGGGCGGGGCCGGGCGGGCCGGCCGGGCGGGCCAGCCCGGGCAGGCCGAGGCCGGGCCAGGCAGGCCGGGCAGGCCGGGCCGGGCCAGGCCGGGCAGGCAGGCCGGGCAGGCAGGCCAGGGCGGGCAGGCCAGGCGGGCAGGCCGAGCCGGGCAGGCCGGGCAGGCGGGCCAGGCAGGCAGGCCAGGCGGGCAGGCCGGCCGGAGGCCAGGCAGGCCAGCCGAACCCGGGCAGGCCAGGGCAGGCCGGGCCAGGCAGGAGCAGGCCGAGGCAGGCCAGGCCAGGCCAGGCAGGCCGGAGCAGGCAGGCCAGGCAGGGCAGGCCAGGCCAGGCAGGCCAGGCAGGCAGGCCAGGCAAGGCAGGCCGGGCAGGCAGGCCAGGCAGGCAGGCCAGGCAGGCCCGGAGCAGGCCAGGCCAGGCCGGGCAGGCCGGGCCAGGCAGGCCGGGCAGGCCGGCCGGAGGCAGGCCCGGGCCGGGCAGGCCGGGCAGGCAGGCCAGGCAGGCCAGGCCGGAGCAGGCAGGCCAGGCCAGGCAGGCCAGGCAGGCCGGGCCGGGCGGGCCGGGCCGGCAGGCAGGCCAGGCAGGCGGGCCGAGAGGCCCGGGCAGGCAGGCCGGAGCAGGCAGGCCAGGCAGGCAGGCCGGGCCAGGCAGGCCAGGCAGGCCAGGCCAGGCAGGCGGGCCGGGCAGGCAGGGCCGGGCGGGCAGGCCGGGCAGGCGGGCCAGGCGGGCAGGCCAGGGCAGGCAGGCCCGCGAGGCAGGCCGGGCAGGCCGGCCAGGCCAGGCCGGACGAGGCAGGCCGAACGGGCAGGCCGGGCGGGGCAGGCCAGGCCAGGCCAGGCAGGCCCAGGCAGGCCGGAGCAGGCCAGGCAGGCAGGCCGGAGCAGCGGGCCAGGCAGGCAGGCCAGGCAGGCAGGCCAGAGCAGGCCGGCCAGGCAGGCAGGCCAGGCAGGCAGGCCAGAGCAAGGCCAAGCAAGCAGGCCGGCAAACAGGCAAGCAAACAAGCAGAACCAACAAACCAAACAACAAACAAACCAAACAAACAGGCAAACCAAGCAAACCAAACAGAGCAAACCAAACAAGCAAACCAAGCAAGCAAGCCAAACAGGCAAACCAGGCAGGCAAGCCAAACAGGCAGGCCAGGCAGGCAGGCCGGAAGCAGGCAGGCCAGGCAAACCCAGGCAGAGCAAAGCCAGGCAGACCAAACCAGGCAGGCCAGGCCAGGGCAAGCCAAGCCGGGACCAGGCCAGGCCAGGCCAGGCGGAGCCGGGCCGAGACGGGGCAGGCAGGCCGGGCGGGGCCAGGCAGGCCGGGCCGGGCAGGCCAGGCAGGCCGGGCCGGAGCGGGCCGGCCGGAGCAGGCGGGCCGGCCGGCGGGCAGGCCAGGCGGGCAGGCCAGGCAGGCAGGCCGAGGGCAGGCGGGCCGACGGAGCAGGCAGGCCAGGCAGGCAGGGCCGGGCAGGCAGGCCAGGCAGGCAGGCCAGGCGGGCAGGCCAGGCAGGCAGGCCAGGCAGGCAGGCCGGGCCAGGCGGGCCGGGCAGGCAGGCCAGGCCAGGCAGGCCAGGCAGGCCAGGCAGGCAGGCCAGGGCCCAGGCCAGGCGGGGCAGGCCAGGCAGGCAGGCCAGGCAGGCAGGCCAGGCAGGCAGGCCAGGCAGGCCAGGCCCGGGCAGGCAGGCCAGGCAGGCAGGCCAGGCAGGCAGGCCAGACAGGCAGGCCAGAGCAGGCAGGCCAGGCAGGCAGGCCAGGCAGGCAGGCCGGAGCAGGCAGGCCAGGCGGGCAGGCCGGCAGGCAGGCCAGGCAGCGGGCGGAGCCGGGCAGGCAGGCCGAGCAGGCAGGCCAGGCAGGCCAGGCCAGGCAGGCAGGCCGAGAGCAGGCAGGCCGGGCCAGGCAGGCCAGGCAGGCAGGCCAGGCAAGGCAGGCCAGGCAGGCAGGCCGGCAGCAGGCCGGGCCAGGCCAGGCAGGCCGGGCGGGCAGGCCGGGCAGGCAGGCCAGAGCAGGCAGGCCAGGCAGGCAGGCCAGGGCAGGCCAGGCCGGGCAGGCAGGCCAGGCAGGCCAGGCCGGGCAGGCCCGGAGGCAGGCCAGGCGGGCAGGCCGGGCAGGCCGGGCCAGGCCGGGCGGAGCCGGCCGAACGGGCAGGCCGAGCAGGCAGGCCAGGCAGGCCAGGCCAGGCAGGCCAGAGCCAGGAGCAGGCCAGGCCAGGCAGGCAACGGGCAGGCAGGCCAGGGCGGGCAGGCCAGGCAGGCAGGCCCGGAGCAGGCCGGCCAGGCAGGAGCAGGCCGAGCCAGGCAGGCCGGGCAGGCAGGCCAGAGCGGGCAGGCCGGGCCAGGCAGGCCGGAGCGGGCCAGGCCAGGCAGGCAGGCCGGAGCGGAGGCAGGCCGGGCAGGCGGGCCGGAGCAGGCCAGGCCAGGCAGGCAGGCCGGGCAGGCAGGCCAGGCAGGCAGGCCGGGCCAGGCAAGCCCAGGAGCCAGGCCGGGCGGGCAGGCCGGAGCCAGGCAGGCCAGGCCGGCAGGCCGGGCCGGAGCCCGGAGGCAGGCAGGCCGGGCCGGGCCGAGCGGGCCGGGCCGGGCAGGCCAGGCCGAGGCAGGCCGGCCGGGAACCGGCCAGGCCAGCCGGGCCAGGCGGGCCGGGCCAGGCAGGCCGGCCAGGCAGGCCGGCCAGGCAGGCAGGCCAGGCAGGCAGGCCAGGCCGAGGCAGGCCAGGCAGGCGGGCCAGGCGGAGCCGGGGCCGGACGGGCAGGCCGGCCAGGGCAGGCCAAGCGGAGCGGGCCAGGCCAGGCCCGGAGCAGGCCAGGCGGGCAGGCCAGGCAGGCCAGGCCGGCCGGGCAGGCCAGGCGGGCAGGCCGAGGCAGGAGCGGGCCAGGCGAGCCAGGCCAGGCAGGCAGGCCGGGCAGGCCAGGCCAGGCAGGCGGCCGAGGCAGGCGGGCCAGGCAGGCAGGCCAGGCAGGCAGGCCAGAGCAGGCAGGCCAGGCGGGCAGGCCAGGCAGGCAGGCCGAACGGGCAGGCCGGACGGGCGGGCCAGGCAGGCAGGCCGGGCGAGGCCCCGGAGCGGGCAGGCCGGAGCGGGCGGGCCAGGCGGGCAGGCCGGGCAGGCAGGCCAGGCGGGCAGGCCAGGCAGGCAGGCCAGGCAGGCAGGCCGGGCAGGCAGGCCAGGCCAGGCAGGCCAGGCAGGCGGGCCAGGCAGGCAGGCCCGGGCAGGGCAGGCCGGGCGGGCAGGCCGGGCAGGCAGGCCGGGCAGGCCAGGCCCGGGCAGGCCGGGCCGGGCAGGCCGGGCAGGCAGGCCCAGGCGGGCAGGCCGAGCAGGCAGGCCGGAGCAGGCGGGCCAGGCGGGCGGGCCAGGCGGGCAGGCCGGAGCAGGCGGGCCGGGCAGGCGGGCCGGGCGGGCAGGCCGGGCGGGCCGGCCAGGCGGGCAGGCCAGGCAGGCCGGCCCGGGCAGGCCGGGCAGGCCGGGCAGGCCAGGCAGGCAGGGCCAGGCAGGCAGGCCAGGCCGGGCAGGCCGGAGGCAGGCCAGGCAGGCAGGCCGGGCAGGCAGGCCAGGCAGGCAGGCCAGGCAGGCCAGCCAGGCGGGCCCGGGCCAGGCAGGCCAGGCAGGCGGGCCGGCCAGGCAGGCCAGGCAGGCCAGGCCGAGGCCAGGCAGGCCAGGCAGGCCAGGCCAGGCCAGGCAGGCCAGGCGGGCAGGCCAGGCAGGCAGGCCGGGCAGGCAGGCCAGGCAGGCGGGCCAGGCAGGCAGGCCAGGCAGGCCAGGCCAGGCCAGGCAGGCCAGGCAGGCCGGGCCAGGCCAGGCAGGCCAGACCCGGGCCAGGCAGGCCGAGAGCAGGCCAGGCCCGGGCAGGCCAGGCGGGCGGGCCAGGCGGGCAGGCCAGGCAGGCAGGCCGGGCAGGCAGGCCAGGCAGGCCAGGCCAGGCAGGCAGGCCGAGGCAGGCCAGGCAGGCCGGCAGGCAGGCAGGCCAGGCAGGCAGGCCAGGCAGGCAGGCCAGGCAGGCAGGCCAGGCAGGCAGGCCAGGCAGGCAAGGCCAGGCAGGCAGGCCAGGCAGGCCGGCCAGGCAGGCAGGCCGGGCGGGCAGGCCGGCCAGGCGGGCCAGGCAGGCCGGGCCGGGCCGGGCAGGCCGGGCCGGGCAGGCCAGGCCGGGCAGGCAGGCCGGGCAGGCCAGGCCGGCGGGCAGGCCGGGCAGGCGGGCCAGGCAGGCAGGCCAGGCAGGCAGGCCAGGCAGGCAGGCCAGGCAGGCAGGCCAGGCAGGCCAGGCCGGGCAGGCAGGCCGGGCAGGCAGGCCAGGCGGGCCCGGGCCAGGCAGGCCGGCCGGGCAGGCCAGGCCAGGCAGGCCAGGCCGGGCAGGCCAGGCCAGGCAGGCCAGGCAGGCAGGCCAGGCAGGCCAGGCCGGGCAGGCCAGGCAGGCCAGGCAGGCCAGGCAGGCAGGCCAGGCAGGCAGGCCGGGCAGGCAGGCCAGGCGGGCAGGCCGGGCAGGCAGGCCGGAGGCGGGCAGGCCGGGCAGGCAGGCCAGAGCGGGCAGGCCAGAGCCCGGAGCAGGCCGAGCAGGCAGGCCAGGCAGGCCAGGCCGGGCCGGGCAGGCCGAGGCCAGGCAGGCCGGGCAGGCAGGCCAGGCAGGCGGGCCAGGCCAGGCAGGCCCGGCCAGGCAGGCCAGGCAGGGAGCAGGCCGGGCAGGCCAGGCCGGCCAGGCAGGCCGGGCAGGCCGGGCAGGCAGGCCGGCCGGGCAGGCCGGGCCGGGCCAGGCAGGCCGGAGCGGGCAGGCCAGGCGGGCAGGCCAGGCAGGCAGGCCGGGCCGGCAGGCCAGGCAGGCAGGCCGGCCGGGCAGGCCGGCAGGCAGCGGGCCGGGCAGGCAGGCCGGGCAGGCCAGGCCAGGCCGGGCAGGCCAGAGCGGGCAGGCCGCGCGGGCAGGCCAGGCAGGCAGGCCGAAGCCAGGCAGGCAGGCCGGGCAGGCAGGCCGGGCAGGCAGGCCAGGCAGGCAGGCCAGGCGGGCCGGCCGAGCAGGCAGGCCAGGCAGGCAGGCCAGGCAGGCCAGGCAGGCCAGGCAGGCCAGGCCAGGCCGGGCAGGCCGGGCCAGGCAGGCGGGCGGGCCAGGCAGGCGGGCCGGGCAGGCAGGCCAGGCGAACAGGCCGGGCAGGCAGGCCGGCCGGAGCAGGCCGGGCAGGCAGGCCAAACAGGCAAGCCAGGCAGACAAGCCAGGGCAAAGGCAGGCCGGAGCAGGCCAGGCAGGAGCCCAGGCAGGCAGGCCGAACGGGCAGGCCAGGCAGGCAGGCCGGAGCAGGCAGGCCAGGCAGGCAGGCCGGGCGGGCCGGGCGGGCCGGCCGGGCAGGCGGGCCGGGCGGGCAGGCCGGGCAGGCCAGGCCGGGCCGGGCAGGCCGGAGCAGGCAGGCCGGCCGGGCAGGCCAGGCCGGCAGGCCAGGCAGGCCAGGCCGGAGCAGGCCGGCCAGGCAGGCCGGGCAGGCAGGCCAGGCAGGCAGGCCGGGCAGGCAGGCCGGAGCAGGCAGGCCGGGCAGGCAGGCCGGGCAGGCAGGCCAGGCAGGCAGGCCAGGCAGGCAGGCCAGGCCGGGCAGGCCGGGCAGGCCGGCCGGGCCAGGCAGGCCAGGCGGGCCAGGCCAGGCAGGCCAGGCGGGCCGGGCAGGCCGGGCAGAGCAGGCCGGGCACGGGCCGGAGCGGGCCGGGCCGGGCCGGGCAGGCCGGGCAGGCAGGCCGGGCAGGCAGGCCAGAGCAGGCAGGCCGGGCGGGCAGGCCAGGCAGGCGGGCCGGGCGGGCCGGCCAGGCAGGCGGCCGGAGCGGGCCGGGCCGGGCAGGCAGGCCAGGCAGGCCGGGCCAGGCCAGGCCGGGCAGGCAGGCCGGAGCAGGCAGGCCAGGCAGGCAGGCCGGGCAGGCAGGCCGGCGGGCAGGCCAGGCGGGCAGGCCGGGCAGGCAGGCCGGAGCAGGCGGGCCGGAGCGGGCAGGCCGGGCAGGGCCAGGCCAGGCAGGCAGGCCAGGCAGGCAGGCCGGGCAGGCAGGCCGCGGAGCAGGCCGGCCAGGCCAGGCGGCAGGCCGGAGCAGGCCGGCCGGAGCAGGCAGGCCAGGCGGGCAGGCCAGACGGGCAGGCCAGGCAGGCAGGCCGGGCGGGCGGGCCGGGCAGGCCAGGCCGGCCGGGCAGGCCCGGGCAGGCAGGCCAGGCCGGGCAGGCCGGGCCCGGGCGGGCGGGCCAGGCCGAGGCCAGGCAGGCAGGCCAGGCCGGGCAGGCCGGCCGGCCGGGCAGGCCGGAACGGAGCAGGCCGGGCAGGCAGGCCGGACGGGCGGGCCGGGCAGGGCAGGCCAGGCGGGCGGGCCAAGCAGGCAGGCCCGGCCGGGCCGGGCCGGGCAGGCCGGGACAGGCAGGCCAGGCGGGCAGGCCAGGCGGGCAGGCCGGAGCGGGCAGGCCAGGCAGGCAGGCCCGGCGCAGGCCGGGCGGGCAGGCCAGGCAGGCCGGGCCAGGGCCGGGCCGAACGGGCCGGCCAGGCGGGCCAGCCGGCAGCCGGGCCGGGCCGGGCCAGGCCGGGGCAGGCCGGGCCGGGCAGGCCAGGCCGGGCAGGCCAGGCGGAGCGGGCCGGGCCGGGCAGGCAGGCCGGAGCAGGCAGGCCAGGCAGGCAGGCCAGGCAGGCCAGGGCCGGCCGGGCAGGCCGGGCCAGGCGGGCAGGCCAGGCGCCAGGGCAGGCAGGCCAGGCGGGCGGGCCAGGCAGGCAGGCCAGGCAGGCCAGGCCGGGCCAGGCAGGCCGGAGCAGGCCAGGCCGGGCAGGCCAGGCGGGCAGGCCAGGCCAGGCAGGCCGGGCCGGGCAGGCGGGCCGAACGGGCAGGCCGGGCAGGCGCCAGGCAGGCAAGGCCAGGCAGGCAGGCCAGGCAGGCGGGCCGAACGGGCAGGCCGGGCAGGCCGGAGAGGCCGGGCAGGCCGGCCGGGCAGGCCGGGGCCGGGCAGGCAGGCCAGGCAGGCGGGCCAGGCCGGGCAGGCCGGGCCAGGCAGGCCAGGCAGGCCGGGCCGGGCAGGCCAGGCAGGCCAGGCGGGCCAGGCCAGGCAGGCGGGCCGGGCAGGCAGGCCGGGCGGGCGGGCCGGGCGGGCGGGCCGGGCGGGCCGGCCAAGCGGGCAGGCCGGCAGGCAGGCCAGGCCGGCCAGGCAGGCCGGGCGGGCCAGGCCGGGCCAGGCAGGCCAAACCGAGCAAGCCAGGCCAAGCAGACGGGCCAAGCGAGCCAGGCCAGGCAAGCCAGGCAGGCAGGCCAGGCAGGCGGGCCAGGCAGGCAGCCAGGCCAGGCAGGCAGGCCAGGCGGGCAGGCCGGGGCAGGCAGGCCGGGCAGGCCGAGGCCAGGCCAGGCAGGCCGGCCGGGCCGGGCCGGGCAGGCCGGGCCAGGCCCGGGCAGGCCAGGCCGGGCAGGGCAGGCCGGGCCAGGCAGGCCGGGCGGGCGGGCCGGGCGGGCAGGCCGGGCAGGCAGGCCGGGCAGGCCCGGGCGGGCAGGCCAGGCGGGCAGGCCGGGGCGGGCGGGCCGGGCGGGCGGGCCGGGCCGGGCGGGCAGGCCGGGCAGGCAGGCCGGGCAGGCAGGCCAGGCGGGCAGGCCGGGCGGGCCAGGCAGGCAGGCCGGGCCGGGCAGGCCGGGCCAGGCAGGCCAGGCGGGCAGGCCGGCCAGGCGGGGCGGAGGCCGGGGCAGGCCGGGCGGGCAGGCCGGGCGGGCGGGCCGGGCGGGCAGGCCGGGCGGGCGGGCCGGGCGGGCGGGCCGGAGCGGGCGGGCCGGGCAGGCAGGCCGGGCGGGCAGGCCGGAGCGGGCCGGCCAGGCAGGCAGGCCGGGCAGGCAGGCCGGGCGGGCGGGCCGGGCGGGCAGGCCGGGCGGGCGGGCCGGGCGGGCGGGCCGGGGCGGGCGGGCGGGCCGGCCGGGCCGGGCCGGGCCGGGCCGGGCAGGCAGGCCGGGCGGGCAGGCCGGGCCGGGCCGGAGGCGGGCCAGGCCGGGCGGGCGGGCCGGAGCAGGCAGGGCCGGGCAGGCAGGCCGGAGCAGGCAGGCCGGGCGGGCCCGGGCAGGCCGGGCGGGCCGGAGCAGGCCAGGCCGGGCCGGGCAGGCCGGGCAGGGCCGGGCCAGGCCGGGCCGGGCGGGCGGGCCGGAGCGGGCCAGGCCAGGCAGGCCGGGCCGGGCCGGGCCGGCCAGCCGGGCAGGCCGGGCCGGCGGGCAGGCCGGGCAGGCCGGGCCAGGCAGGCAGGCCGGGCGGGCCGGGCCCGGGCAGGCCGGCCAGCCGGAGCAGGCCAGGCAGGCAGGCCGGGCAGGCCAGGCAGGCAGGCCAGGCCGGGCAGGCCGGGCCGGGCAGGCCGGAGCAGGCAGGCCAGGCAGGCGGGCCGGGCAGGCCGGGCCGGGCCGGCAGGCCGGGCCGGGCCGGGCGGGCCGGCCGGAGCGGGCAGGCCGGGCGGGCCGGGCGGGCCGGGCAGGCCGGGCCGGGCGGCCGGCGAGGCCGGGCGGGCAGGCCGGGCGGGCAGGCCCGGGCGGGCAGGCCGGGGCCGGGCCAGGGCCCGGGCCGGCCGGGCCCGGGCAGGCCGGCCGACGGGCAGGCCGGGCAGGCAGGCCGGGCAGGCAGGCCGGGCAGGCCGGAGCGGCGGCCAGGCAGGCAGGCCGGGCAGGCCAGGCAGGCAGGCCAGGCAGGCCAGGCAGGCCCGGGGCAGGCGGGCCGGAGCAGGCCCGGAGCAGGCGGAGCCAGGCCAGGCAGGCCAGGCCGGGCCGGGCAGGCCGGGCAGGCGGGCCGGACCGGCGGGCCGGGCGGGCGGGCCGGGCGGGCGGGCCGGGCAGGCCAGCGGGCCGGGCGGGCAGGCCGGAGCGGGCGGGCCGGGCGGGCGGGCCCGGGCCGGGCCGGGCGGGCCGGG
>JAECXD010001330.1:0-21767 GCA_018151445.1 Zaprionus inermis | reverse complement strand
CTCTAGCTCATATAATAGCTGAGATCTAGGTTTTCACACGGACGGACAGACAGACAGACGGCCAGACGGACAGACGGACAGACGGACATGGCTATATCGACTCGGCTGTTCATGCTGATTCAGAATATATATACTTTATGGGGTCGGGGATGTCTCCTTCTGCCTGTTACAAACATTTTCGGTTGGCACAAAGTTATAATACACTTATACTCTTCGAGTAGCGGGTATAAAAACCGACATAAGCACATGGCCACAGTGCAATACTATTTCTTGAATATCTTCCTTATTTATCGGCCGATCTTTTTGAAACTTTGCCAACACGCCCGCATGGTGGTTTTTATCACATGTATAAAAATGATTGCTGTAGAGCTATATTTGCAGCTACAATCGACTGTTTTTCGATTTGTGGGGGCGGATGGAGGCGTGGCGAAAATCCAAAATAAACGATCTGCGTGCAGAATTAACACATATTGTCCCCAAATTTGGTAGCTCTAGCTCTTATAATAGCTGAGATCTAGGTTTTCACACGGACGGAAACAACATACTCGGCTGTTCATGCTGATTCAGAATATATATACTTTATGGGGTCGGAGATGTCTCCTTCTGCCTGTTACAAACATTTTCGGTTGGCACAAAGTTATAAAAATACACTTATAGCTCTTCAGTACGCGTATAAAAATTTTTTGATTTGGGGGGCGGATGGAGTGCGAAAATCCAAAATAAACTTGATCTGCGTGCAGAATTAACACATATTGTCCCCAAATTTGGTAGCTCTAGCTCTTATAATAGCTGAGATCTAGGTTTTCACACGGACGGACAGACAGACAGACGGACAGGACAGACGGACATGGCTATATCGACTCGGCTGTTCATGCTGATTCAGAATATATATACTTTATCGGCGGTCGGGGATGTCTCCTTCTGCCTGTTACAAACATAAAATTTCGGTTGGCACAAAGTTATAATACACTTATACTCTTCGAGTAGCGGGTATAAAAATGATTGCTGTAGAGCTATATTTGCAGCTACAATCGACTTTTTTTCGATTTGTGGGGGCGGATGGAGGCGTGGCGAAAATCCAAAATAAACTTGATCTGCGTGCAGAATTAACACATATTGTCCCCAAATTTGGTAGCTCTAGCTCTTATAATAGCTGAGATCTAGGTTTTCACACGGACGGACAGACAGACAGACAGACGGACAGACGGACAGACGGACATGGCTATATCGACTCGGCTGTTCATGCTGATTCAGAATATATATACTTTATGGGGTCGGGGATGTCTCCTTCTGCCTGTTACAAACATTTTCGGTTGGCACAAAGTTATAATACACTTATACTCTTCGAGTAGCGGGTATAAAAATGATTGCTGTAGAGGTATATTTGCAGCTACAATCGACTTTTTTTCGATTTGTGGGGGCGGATGGAGGCGTGGCGAAAATCCAAAATAAACTTGATCTGCGTGCAGAATTAACACATATTGTTCCCAAATTTGGTAGCTCTAGCTCTTATAATAGCTGAGATCTAGGTTTTCACACGGACGGACAGACAGACAGACGGCCAGACGGACAGACGGACATGGCTATATCGACTCGGCTGTTCATGCTGATTCAGAATATATATACTTTATGGGGTCGGGGATGTCTCCTTCTGCCTGTTACAAACATTTTCGGTTGGCACAAAGTTATAATACACTTATACTCTTCGAGTAGCGGGTATAAAAAATGATTGCTGTAGAGGTATATTTGCAGCTACAATCGACTTTTTTTCGATTTGTGGGGGCGGATGGAGGCGTGGCGAAAATCCAAAATAAACTTGATCTGCGTGCAGAATTAACACATATTGTTCCCAAATTTGGTAGCTCTAGCTCTTATAATAGCTGAGATCTAGGTTTTCACACGGACGGACAGACAGACAGACGGCCAGACGGACAGACGGACATGGCTATATCGACTCGGCTGTTCATGCTGATTCAGAATATATATACTTTATGGGGTCGGGGATGTCTCCTTCTGCCTGTTACAAACATTTTCGGTTGGCACAAAGTTATAATACACTTATACTCTTCGAGTAGCGGGTATAAAAATGATTGCTGTAGAGGTATATTTGCAGCTACAATCGACTTTTTTTCGATTTGTGGGGGCGGATGGAGGCGTGGCGAAAATCCAAAATAAACTTGATCTGCGTGCAGAATTAACACATATTGTTCCCCAAATTTGGTAGCTCTAGCTCTTATAATAGCTGAGATCTAGGTTTTCACACGGACGGACAGACAGACAGACGGCCAGACGGACAGACGGACATGGCTATATCGACTCGGCTGTTCATGCTGATTCAGAATATATATACTTTATGGGGTCGGGGATGTCTCCTTCTGCCTGTTACAAACATTTTCGGTTGGCACAAAGTTATAATACACTTATACTCTTCGAGTAGCGGGTATAAAAAATGATTGCTGTAGAGGTATATTTGCAGCTACAATCGACTTTTTTTCGATTTGTGGGGGCGGATGGAGGCGTGGCGAAAATCCAAAATAAACTTGATCTGCGTGCAGAATTAACACATATTGTTCCCCAAATTTGGTAGCTCTAGCTCTTATAATAGCTGAGATCTAGGTTTTCACACGGACGGACAGACAGACAGACGGCCAGACGGACAGACGGACATGGCTATATCGACTCGGCTGTTCATGCTGATTCAGAATATATATACTTTATGGGGTCGGGGATGTCTCCTTCTGCCTGTTACAAACATTTTCGGTTGGCACAAAGTTATAATACACTTATACTCTTCGAGTAGCGGGTATAAAAATGATTGCTGTAGAGGTATATTTGCAGCTACAATCGACTTTTTTTCGATTTGTGGGGGCGGATGGAGGCGTGGCGAAAATCCAAAATAAACTTGATCTGCGTGCAGAATTAACACATATTGTTCCCCAAATTTGGTAGCTCTAGCTCTTATAATAGCTGAGATCTAGGTTTTCACACGGACGGACAGACAGACAGACGGACAGACGGACAGACGGACATGGCTATATCGACTCGGCTGTTCATGCTGATTCAGAATATATATACTTTATGGGGTCGGGGATGTCTCCTTCTGCCTGTTACAAACATTTTCGGTTGGCACAAAGTTATAATACACTTATACTCTTCGAGTAGCGGGTATAAAAATGATTGCTGTAGAGGTATATTTGCAGCTACAATCGACTTTTTTTCGATTTGTGGGGGGCGGATGGAGGCGTGGCGAAAATCCAAAATAAACTTGATCTGCGTGCAGAATTAACACATATTGTTCCCAAATTTGGTAGCTCTAGCTCTTATAATAGCTGAGATCTAGGTTTTCACACGGACGGACAGACAGACAGACGGACAGACGGACAGACGGACATGGCTATATCGACTCGGCTGTTCATGCTGATTCAGAATATATATACTTTATGGGGTCGGGGATGTCTCCTTCTGCCTGTTACAAACATTTTCGGTTGGCACAAAGTTATAATACACTTATACTCTTCGAGTAGCGGGTATAAAAATGATTGCTGTAGAGGTATATTTGCAGCTACAATCGACTTTTTTTCGATTTGTGGGGGCGGATGGAGGCGTGGCGAAAATCCAAAATAAACTTGATCTGCGTGCAGAATTAACACATATTGTTCCCAAATTTGGTAGCTCTAGCTCTTATAATAGCTGAGATCTAGGTTTTCACACGGACGGACAGACAGACAGACGGACAGACGGACAGACGGACATGGCTATATCGACTCGGCTGTTCATGCTGATTCAGAATATATATACTTTATGGGGTCGGGGATGTCTCCTTCTGCCTGTTACAAACATTTTCGGTTGGCACAAAGTTATAATACACTTATACTCTTCGAGTAGCGGGTATAAAAATGATTGCTGTAGAGGTATATTTGCAGCTACAATCGACTTTTTTTCGATTTGTGGGGGCGGATGGAGGCGTGGCGAAAATCCAAAATAAACTTGATCTGCGTGCAGAATTAACACATATTGTTCCCCAAATTTGGTAGCTCTAGCTCTTATAATAGCTGAGATCTAGGTTTTCACACGGACGGACAGACAGACAGACGGAACATGGCTATATCGACTCGGCTGTTCATGCTGATTCAGAATATATATACTTTATGGGGTCGGGGATGTCTCCTTCTGCCTGTTACAAACATTTTCGGTTGGCACAAAGTTATAATACACTTATACTCTTCGAGTAGCGGGTATAAAAAATGATTGCTGTAGAGGTATATTTGCAGCTACAATCGACTTTTTTTCGATTTGTGGGGGCGGATGGAGGCGTGGCGAAAATCCAAAATAAACTTGATCTGCGTGCAGAATTAACACATATTGTTCCCCAAATTTGGTAGCTCTAGCTCTTATAATAGCTGAGATCTAGGTTTTCACACGGACGGACAGACAGACAGACGGCCAGACGGACAGACGGACATGGCTATATCGACTCGGCTGTTCATGCTGATTCAGAATATATATACTTTATGGGGTCGGGGATGTCTCCTTCTGCCTGTTACAAACATTTTCGGTTGGCACAAAGTTATAATACACTTATACTCTTCGAGTAGCGGGTATAAAAATGATTGCTGTAGAGGTATATTTGCAGCTACAATCGACTTTTTTTCGATTTGTGGGGGCGGATGGAGGCGTGGCGAAAATCCAAAATAAACTTGATCTGCGTGCAGAATTAACACATATTGTTCCCAAATTTGGTAGCTCTAGCTCTTATAATAGCTGAGATCTAGGTTTTCACACGGACGGACAGACAGACAGACGGACAGACGGACAGACGGACATGGCTATATCGACTCGGCTGTTCATGCTGATTCAGAATATATATACTTTATGGGGTCGGGGATGTCTCCTTCTGCCTGTTACAAACATTTTCGGTTGGCACAAAGTTATAATACACTTATACTCTTCGAGTAGCGGGTATAAAAATGATTGCTGTAGAGGTATATTTGCAGCTACAATCGACTTTTTTTCGATTTGTGGGGGCGGATGGAGGCGTGGCGAAAATCCAAAATAAACTTGATCTGCGTGCAGAATTAACACATATTGTTCCCAAATTTGGTAGCTCTAGCTCTTATAATAGCTGAGATCTAGGTTTTCACACGGACGGACAGACAGACAGACGGCAGACGGACAGACGGACATGGCTATATCGACTCGGCTGTTCATGCTGATTCAGAATATATATACTTTATGGGGTCGGGGATGTCTCCTTCTGCCTGTTACAAACATTTTCGGTTGGCACAAAGTTATAATACACTTATACTCTTCGAGTAGCGGGTATAAAAAATGATTGCTGTAGAGGTATATTTGCAGCTACAATCGACTTTTTTTCGATTTGTGGGGGCGGATGGAGGCGTGGCGAAAATCCAAAATAAACTTGATCTGCGTGCAGAATTAACACATATTGTCCCCAAATTTGGTAGCTCTAGCTCTTATAATAGCTGAGATCTAGGTTTTCACACGGACGGACAGACAGACAGACGGCCAGACGGACAGACGGACATGGCTATATCGACTCGGCTGTTCATGCTGATTCAGAATATATATACTTTATGGGGTCGGGGATGTCTCCTTCTGCCTGTTACAAACATTTTCGGTTGGCACAAAGTTATAATACACTTATACTCTTCGAGTAGCGGGTATAAAAATGATTGCTGTAGAGCTATATTTGCAGCTACAATCGACTTTTTTTCGATTTGTGGGGGCGGATGGAGGCGTGGCGAAAATCCAAAATAAACTTGATCTGCGTGCAGAATTAACACATATTGTTCCCAAATTTGGTAGCTCTAGCTCTTATAATAGCTGAGATCTAGGTTTTCACACGGACGGACAGACAGACAGACGGCCAGACGGACAGACGGACATGGCTATATCGACTCGGCTGTTCATGCTGATTCAGAATATATATACTTTATGGGGTCGGGGATGTCTCCTTCTGCCTGTTACAAACATTTTCGGTTGGCACAAAGTTATAATACACTTATACTCTTCGAGTAGCGGGTATAAAAAATGATTGCTGTAGAGGTATATTTGCAGCTACAATCGACTTTTTTTCGATTTGTGGGGGCGGATGGAGGCGTGGCGAAAATCCAAAATAAACTTGATCTGCGTGCAGAATTAACACATATTGTCCCCAAATTTGGTAGCTCTAGCTCTTATAATAGCTGAGATCTAGGTTTTCACACGGACGGACAGACAGACAGACGGACGGACAGACAGGACGGACATGGCTATATCGACTCGGCTGTTCATGCTGATTCAGAATATATATACTTTATGGGGTCGGGGATGTCTCCTTCTGCCTGTTACAAACATTTTCGGTTGGCACAAAGTTATAATACACTTATACTCTTCGAGTAGCGGGTATAAAAAATGATTGCTGTAGAGGTATATTTGCAGCTACAATCGACTTTTTTTCGATTTGTGGGGGCGGATGGAGGCGTGGCGAAAATCCAAAATAAACTTGATCTGCGTGCAGAATTAACACATATTGTTCCCAAATTTGGTAGCTCTAGCTCTTATAATAGCTGAGATCTAGGTTTTCACACGGACGGACAGACAGACAGACGGACAGACGGACAGACGGACATGGCTATATCGACTCGGCTGTTCATGCTGATTCAGAATATATATACTTTATGGGGTCGGGGATGTCTCCTTCTGCCTGTTACAAACATTTTCGGTTGGCACAAAGTTATAATACACTTATACTCTTCGAGTAGCGGGTATAAAAATGATTGCTGTAGAGGTATATTTGCAGCTACAATCGACTTTTTTTCGATTTGTGGGGGCGGATGGAGGCGTGGCGAAAATCCAAAATAAACTTGATCTGCGTGCAGAATTAACACATATTGTTCCCCAAATTTGGTAGCTCTAGCTCTTATAATAGCTGAGATCTAGGTTTTCACACGGACGGACAGACAGACAGACGGCCAGACGGACAGACAGACGGACATGGCTATATCGACTCGGCTGTTCATGCTGATTCAGAATATATATACTTTATGGGGTCGGGGATGTCTCCTTCTGCCTGTTACAAACATTTTCGGTTGGCACAAAGTTATAATACACTTATACTCTTCGAGTAGCGGGTATAAAAATGATTGCTGTAGAGGTATATTTGCAGCTACAATCGACTTTTTTTCGATTTGTGGGGGCGGATGGAGGCGTGGCGAAAATCCAAAATAAACTTGATCTGCGTGCAGAATTAACACATATTGTCCCCAAATTTGGTAGCTCTAGCTCTTATAATAGCTGAGATCTAGGTTTTCACACGGACGGACAGACAGACAGACGGACAGACGGACAGACGGACATGGCTATATCGACTCGGCTGTTCATGCTGATTCAGAATATATATACTTTATGGGGTCGGGGATGTCTCCTTCTGCCTGTTACAAACATTTTCGGTTGGCACAAAGTTATAATACACTTATACTCTTCGAGTAGCGGGTATAAAAAATGATTGCTGTAGAGGTATATTTGCAGCTACAATCGACTTTTTTTCGATTTGTGGGGGCGGATGGAGGCGTGGCGAAAATCCAAAATAAACTTGATCTGCGTGCAGAATTAACACATATTGTCCCCAAATTTGGTAGCTCTAGCTCTTATAATAGCTGAGATCTAGGTTTTCACACGGACGGACAGACAGACAGACGGACAGACGGACAGAGACAGGGCTATATCGACTCGGCTGTTCATGCTGATTCAGAATATATATACTTTATGGGGTCGGGGATGTCTCCTTCTGCCTGTTACAAACATTTTCGGTTGGCACAAAGTTATAATACACTTATACTCTTCGAGTAGCGGGTATAAAAATGATTGCTGTAGAGCTATATTTGCAGCTACAATCGACTTTTTTTCGATTTGTGGGGGCGGATGGAGGCGTGGCGAAAATCCAAAATAAACTTGATCTGCGTGCAGAATTAACACATATTGTTCCCAAATTTGGTAGCTCTAGCTCTTATAATAGCTGAGATCTAGGTTTTCACACGGACGGACAGACAGACAGACGGACAGACGGACAGACGGACATGGCTATATCGACTCGGCTGTTCATGCTGATTCAGAATATATATACTTTATGGGGTCGGGGATGTCTCCTTCTGCCTGTTACAAACATTTTCGGTTGGCACAAAGTTATAATACACTTATACTCTTCGAGTAGCGGGTATAAAAAATGATTGCTGTAGAGGTATATTTGCAGCTACAATCGACTTTTTTTCGATTTGTGGGGGCGGATGGAGGCGTGGCGAAAATCCAAAATAAACTTGATCTGCGTGCAGAATTAACACATATTGTCCCCAAATTTGGTAGCTCTAGCTCTTATAATAGCTGAGATCTAGGTTTTCACACGGACGGACAGACAGACAGACGGACAGACGGACAGACGGACATGGCTATATCGACTCGGCTGTTCATGCTGATTCAGAATATATATACTTTATGGGGTCGGGGATGTCTCCTTCTGCCTGTTACAAACATTTTCGGTTGGCACAAAGTTATAATACACTTATACTCTTCGAGTAGCGGGTATAAAAAATGATTGCTGTAGAGGTATATTTGCAGCTACAATCGACTTTTTTTCGATTTGTGGGGGCGGATGGAGGCGTGGCGAAAATCCAAAATAAACTTGATCTGCGTGCAGAATTAACACATATTGTCCCCAAATTTGGTAGCTCTAGCTCTTATAATAGCTGAGATCTAGGTTTTCACACGGACGGACAGACAGACAGACGGACAGACGGACAGACGGACATGGCTATATCGACTCGGCTGTTCATGCTGATTCAGAATATATATACTTTATGGGGTCGGGGATGTCTCCTTCTGCCTGTTACAAACATTTTCGGTAAAAAATGATTGCTGTAGAGCTATATTTGCAGCTACAATCAACTTTTTTTCGATTTGTGGGGGCGGATGGAGGCGTGGCGAAAATCCAAAATAAACTTGATCTGCGTGCAGAATTAACACATATTGTTCCCAAATTTGGTAGCTCTAGCTCTTATAATAGCTGAGATCTAGGTTTTCACACGGACGGACAGACAGACAGACGGACAGACGGACAGACGGACATGGCTATATCGACTCGGCTGTTCATGCTGATTCAGAATATATATACTTTATGGGGTCGGGGATGTCTCCTTCTGCCTGTTACAAACATTTTCGGTTGGCACAAAGTTATAATACACTTATACTCTTCGAGTAGCGGGTATAAAAAATGATTGCTGTAGAGGTATATTTGCAGCTACAATCGACTTTTTTTTCGATTTGTGGGGGCGGATGGAGGCGTGGCGAAAATCCAAAATAAACTTGATCTGCGTGCAGAATTAACACATATTGTCCCCAAATTTGGTAGCTCTAGCTCTTATAATAGCTGAGATCTAGGTTTTCACACGGACGGACAGACAGACAGACGGACAGACGGACAGACGGACATGGCTATATCGACTCGGCTGTTCATGCTGATTCAGAATATATATACTTTATGGGGTCGGGGATGTCTCCTTCTGCCTGTTACAAACATTTTCGGTTGGCACAAAGTTATAATACACTTATACTCTTCGAGTAGCGGGTATAAAAAATGATTGCTGTAGAGGTATATTTGCAGCTACAATCGACTTTTTTTCGATTTGTGGGGGCGGATGGAGGCGTGGCGAAAATCCAAAATAAACTTGATCTGCGTGCAGAATTAACACATATTGTCCCCAAATTTGGTAGCTCTAGCTCTTATAATAGCTGAGATCTAGGTTTTCACACGGACGGACAGACAGACAGACGGCCAGACGGACATGGCTATATCGACTCGGCTGTTCATGCTGATTCAGAATATATATACTTTATGGGGTCGGGGATGTCTCCTTCTGCCTGTTACAAACATTTTCGGTTGGCACAAAGTTATAATACACTTATACTCTTCGAGTAGCGGGTATTAAATGATTGCTGTAGAGGTATATTTGCAGCTACAATCGACTTTTTTTCGATTTGTGGGGGCGGATGGAGGCGTGGCGAAAATCCAAAATAAACTTGATCTGCGTGCAGAATTAACACATATTGTTCCCAAATTTGGTAGCTCTAGCTCTTATAATAGCTGAGATCTAGGTTTTCACACGGACGGACAGACAGACAGACGGCCAGACGGACATGGCTATATCGACTCGGCTGTTCATGCTGATTCAGAATATATATACTTTATGGGGTCGGGGATGTCTCCTTCTGCCTGTTACAAACATTTTCGGTTGGCACAAAGTTATAATACACTTATACTCTTCGAGTAGCGGGTATAAAAAATGATTGCTGTAGAGGTATATTTGCAGCTACAATCGACTTTTTTTCGATTTGTGGGGGCGGATGGAGGCGTGGCGAAAATCCAAAATAAACTTGATCTGCGTGCAGAATTAACACATATTGTTCCCAAATTTGGTAGCTCTAGCTCTTATAATAGCTGAGATCTAGGTTTTCACACGGACGGACAGACAGACAGACGGACAGACGGACAGACGGACAGACGGACATGGCTATATCGACTCGGCTGTTCATGCTGATTCAGAATATATATACTTTATGGGGTCGGGGATGTCTCCTTCTGCCTGTTACAAACATTTTCGGTTGGCACAAAGTTATAATACACTTATACTCTTCGAGTAGCGGGTATAAAAATGATTGCTGTAGAGGTATATTTGCAGCTACAATCGACTTTTTTTCGATTTGTGGGGGCGGATGGAGGCGTGGCGAAAATCCAAAATAAACTTGATCTGCGTGCAGAATTAACACATATTGTTCCCAAATTTGGTAGCTCTAGCTCTTATAATAGCTGAGATCTAGGTTTTCACACGGACGGACAGACAGACAGACGGCCAGACGGACAGACGGACAGACGGACATGGCTATATCGACTCGGCTGTTCATGCTGATTCAGAATATATATACTTTATGGGGTCGGGGATGTCTCCTTCTGCCTGTTACAAACATTTTCGGTTGGCACAAAGTTATAATACACTTATACTCTTCGAGTAGCGGGTATAAAAAATGATTGCTGTAGAGGTATATTTGCAGCTACAATCGACTTTTTTTCGATTTGTGGGGGCGGATGGAGGCGTGGCGAAAATCCAAAATAAACTTGATCTGCGTGCAGAATTAACACATATTGTTCCCAAATTTGGTAGCTCTAGCTCTTATAATAGCTGAGATCTAGGTTTTCACACGGACGGACAGACAGACAGACGGCCAGACGGACAGACGGACATGGCTATATCGACTCGGCTGTTCATGCTGATTCAGAATATATATACTTTATGGGGTCGGGGATGTCTCCTTCTGCCTGTTACAAACATTTTCGGTTGGCACAAAGTTATAATACACTTATACTCTTCGAGTAGCGGGTATAAAAATGATTGCTGTAGAGGTATATTTGCAGCTACAATCGACTTTTTTTCGATTTGTGGGGGCGGATGGAGGCGTGGCGAAAATCCAAAATAAACTTGATCTGCGTGCAGAATTAACACATATTGTTCCCAAATTTGGTAGCTCTAGCTCTTATAATAGCTGAGATCTAGGTTTTCACACGGACGGACAGACAGACAGACGGACAGACGGACAGACGGACATGGCTATATCGACTCGGCTGTTCATGCTGATTCAGAATATATATACTTTATGGGGTCGGGGATGTCTCCTTCTGCCTGTTACAAACATTTTCGGTTGGCACAAAGTTATAATACACTTATACTCTTCGAGTAGCGGGTATAAAAATGATTGCATGTAGAAATGATGCTGTAATATATTTGCAGCTACAATCGACTTTTTTTCGATTTGTGGGGGCGGATGGAGGCGTGGCGAAAATCCAAAATAAACTTGATCTGCGTGCAGAATTAACACATATTGTCCCCAAATTTGGTAGCTCTAGCTCTTATAATAGCTGAGATCTAGGTTTTCACACGGACGGACAGACAGACAGACGGCAGACGGACAGACGGACATGGCTATATCGACTCGGCTGTTCATGCTGATTCAGAATATATATACTTTATGGGGTCGGGGATGTCTCCTTCTGCCTGTTACAAACATTTTCGGTTGGCACAAAGTTATAATACACTTATACTCTTCGAGTAGCGGGTATAAAAAATGATTGCTGTAGAGGTATATTTGCAGCTACAATCGACTTTTTTTCGATTTGTGGGGGCGGATGGAGGCGTGGCGAAAATCCAAAATAAACTTGATCTGCGTGCAGAATTAACACATATTGTCCCCAAATTTGGTAGCTCTAGCTCTTATAATAGCTGAGATCTAGGTTTTCACACGGACGGACAGACAGACAGACGGACAGACGGACAGACGGACATGGCTATATCGACTCGGCTGTTCATGCTGATTCAGAATATATATACTTTATGGGGTCGGAGATGTCTCCTTCTGCCTGTTACAAACATTTTCGGTTGGCACAAAGTTATAATACACTTATACTCTTCGAGTAGCGGGTATAAAAATGATTGCTGTAGAGGTATATTTGCAGCTACAATCGACTTTTTTTCGATTTGTGGGGGCGGATGGAGGCGTGGCGAAAATCCAAAATAAACTTGATCTGCGTGCAGAATTAACACATATTGTCCCCAAATTTGGTAGCTCTAGCTCTTATAATAGCTGAGATCTAGGTTTTCACACGGACGGACAGACAGACAGACGGACAGACGGAACGGACAGACGGACATGGCTATATCGACTCGGCTGTTCATGCTGATTCAGAATATATATACTTTATGGGGTCGGGGATGTCTCCTTCTGCCTGTTACAAACATTTTCGGTTGGCACAAAGTTATAATACACTTATACTCTTCGAGTAGCGGGTATAAAAATGATTGCTGTAGAGGTATATTTGCAGCTACAATCGACTTTTTTTCGATTTGTGGGGGCGGATGGAGGCGTGGCGAAAATCCAAAATAAACTTGATCTGCGTGCAGAATTAACACATATTGTTCCCAAATTTGGTAGCTCTAGCTCTTATAATAGCTGAGATCTAGGTTTTCACACGGACGGACAGACAGACAGACGGACAGACGGACAGACGGACATGGCTATATCGACTCGGCTGTTCATGCTGATTCAGAATATATATACTTTATGGGGTCGGGGATGTCTCCTTCTGCCTGTTACAAACATTTTCGGTTGGCACAAAGTTATAATACACTTATACTCTTCGAGTAGCGGGTATAAAAAAATGATTGCTGTAGAGGTATATTTGCAGCTACAATCGACTTTTTTTCGATTTGTGGGGGCGGATGGAGGCGTGGCGAAAATCCAAAATAAACTTGATCTGCGTGCAGAATTAACACATATTGTCCCCAAATTTGGTAGCTCTAGCTCTTATAATAGCTGAGATCTAGGTTTTCACACGGACGGACAGACAGACAGACGGACAGACGGACAGACGGACATGGCTATATCGACTCGGCTGTTCATGCTGATTCAGAATATATATACTTTATGGGGTCGGGGATGTCTCCTTCTGCCTGTTACAAACATTTTCGGTTGGCACAAAGTTATAATACACTTATACTCTTCGAGTAGCGGGTATAAAAAATGATTGCTGTAGAGGTATATTTGCAGCTACAATCGACTTTTTTTCGATTTGTGGGGGCGGATGGAGGCGTGGCGAAAATCCAAAATAAACTTGATCTGCGTGCAGAATTAACACATATTGTTCCCAAATTTGGTAGCTCTAGCTCTTATAATAGCTGAGATCTAGGTTTTCACACGGACGGACAGACAGACAGACGGACGGACAGACGGACATGGCTATATCGACTCGGCTGTTCATGCTGATTCAGAATATATATACTTTATGGGGTCGGAGATGTCTCCTTCTGCCTGTTACAAACATTTTCGGTTGGCACAAAGTTATAATACACTTATACTCTTCGAGTAGCGGGTATAAAAATGATTGCTGTAGAGCTATATTTGCAGCTACAATCGACTTTTTTTCGATTTGTGGGGGCGGATGGAGGCGTGGCGAAAATCCAAAATAAACTTGATCTGCGTGCAGAATTAACACATATTGTTCCCAAATTTGGTAGAAATGCAGCTCAAATAATAATAGCTGAGAATCACATAGTCCAAATTTGGTAGCACTAGCTCTTATAATAGCTGAGATCTAGGTTTTCACAGACAGACAGACGGACAGACGGACAGACGGACATGGCTATATCGACTCGGCTGTTCATGCTGATTCAGAATATATATACTTTATGGGGTCGGGGATGTCTCCTTCTGCCTGTTACAAACATTTTCGGTTGGCACAAAGTTATAATACACTTATACTCTTCGAGTAGCGGGTATAAAAATGATTGCTGTAGAGGTATATTTGCAGCTACAATCGACTTTTTTTCGATTTGTGGGGGCGGATGGAGGCGTGGCGAAAATCCAAAATAAACTTGATCTGCGTGCAGAATTAACACATATTGTTCCCCAAATTTGGTAGCTCTAGCTCTTATAATAGCTGAGATCTAGGTTTTCACACGGACGGACAGACAGACAGACGGCCAGACGGACAGACGGACATGGCTATATCGACTCGGCTGTTCATGCTGATTCAGAATATATATACTTTATGGGGTCGGAGATGTCTCCTTCTGCCTGTTACAAACATTTTCGGTTGGCACAAAGTTATAATACACTTATACTCTTCGAGTAGCGGGTATAAAAATGATTGCTGTAGAGGTATATTTGCAGCTACAATCGACTTTTTTTCGATTTGTGGGGGCGGATGGAGGCGTGGCGAAAATCCAAAATAAACTTGATCTGCGTGCAGAATTAACACATATTGTCCCCAAATTTGGTAGCTCTAGCTCTTATAATAGCTGAGATCTAGGTTTTCACACGGACGGACAGACAGACAGACGGACAGACGGACAGACGGACATGGCTATATCGACTCGGCTGTTCATGCTGATTCAGAATATATATACTTTATGGGGTCGGGGATGTCTCCTTCTGCCTGTTACAAACATTTTCGGTTGGCACAAAGTTATAATACACTTATACTCTTCGAGTAGCGGGTATAAAAATGATTGCTGTAGAGGTATATTTGCAGCTACAATCGACTTTTTTTCGATTTGTGGGGGCGGATGGAGGCGTGGCGAAAATCCAAAATAAACTTGATCTGCGTGCAGAATTAACACATATTGTTCCCAAATTTGGTAGCTCTAGCTCTTATAATAGCTGAGATCTAGGTTTTCACACGGACGGACAGACGGACATGGCTATATCGACTCGGCTGTTCATGCTGATTCAGAATATATATACTTTATGGGGTCGGGGATGTCTCCTTCTGCCTGTTACAAACATTTTCGGTTGGCACAAAGTTATAATACACTTATACTCTTCGAGTAGCGGGTATAAAAATGATTGCTGTAGAGGTATATTTGCAGCTACAATCGACTTTTTTTCGATTTGTGGGGGCGGATGGAGGCGTGGCGAAAATCCAAAATAAACTTGATCTGCGTGCAGAATTAACACATATTGTCCCCAAATTTGGTAGCTCTAGCTCTTATAATAGCTGAGATCTAGGTTTTCACACGGACGGACAGACAGACAGACGGACAGACGGACATGGCTATATCGACTCGGCTGTTCATGCTGATTCAGAATATATATACTTTATGGGGTCGGAGATGTCTCCTTCTGCCTGTTACAAACATTTTCGGTTGGCACAAAGTTATAATACACTTATACTCTTCGAGTAGCGGGTATAAAAATCGATATAAGCACATGGCCAACAATACTATTTCTTGAATATCCTTATTTATCGGCCATCTTTTGAAACTTCCAACACGCCCGCATGGTGGTTTTTATCACATGTACAAAAAATGATTGCTGTAGAGCTATATTTGCAGCTACAATCGACTTTTTTCGATTTGTGGGGGCGGATGGAGGCGTGGCGAAAATCCAAAATAAACTTGATCTGCGTGCAGAATTAACACATATTGTCCCCAAATTTGGTAGCTCTAGCTCTTATAATAGCTGAGATCTAGGTTTTCACACGGACGGACAGACAGACGAAACAGACGGACAGACGGACAGACGGACATGGCTATATCGACTCGGCTGTTCATGCTGATTCAGAATATATATACTTTATGGGGTCGGAGATGTCTCCTTCTGCCTGTTACAAACATTTTCGGTTGGCACAAAGTTATAATACACTTATACTCTTCGAGTAGCGGGTATAAAAAATGATTGCTGTAGAGGTATATTTGCAGCTACAATCGACTTTTTTTCGATTTGTGGGGGCGGATGGAGGCGTGGCGAAAATCCAAAATAAACTTGATCTGCGTGCAGAATTAACACATATTGTCCCCAAATTTGGTAGCTCTAGCTCTTATAATAGCTGAGATCTAGGTTTTCACACGGACGGACAGACAGACAGACGGACAGACGGACAGACGGACATGGCTATATCGACTCGGCTGTTCATGCTGATTCAGAATATATATACTTTATGGGGTCGGAGATGTCTCCTTCTGCCTGTTACAAACATTTTCGGTTGGCACAAAGTTATAATACACTTATACTCTTCGAGTAGCGGGTATAAAAAATGATTGCTGTAGAGCTATATTTGCAGCTACAATCGACTTTTTTTCGATTTGTGGGGGCGGATGGAGGCGTGGCGAAAATCCAAAATAAACTTGATCTGCGTGCAGAATTAACACATATTGTCCCCAAATTTGGTAGCTCTAGCTCTTATAATAGCTGAGATCTAGGTTTTCACACGGACGGACAGACAGACAGACGGACGGACAGACGGACATGGCTATATCGACTCGGCTGTTCATGCTGATTCAGAATATATATACTTTATGGGGTCGGAGATGTCTCCTTCTGCCTGTTACAAACATTTTCGGTTGGCACAAAGTTATAATACACTTATACTCTTCGAGTAGCGGGTATAAAAAATGATTGCTGTAGAGGTATATTTGCAGCTACAATCGACTTTTTTTCGATTTGTGGGGGCGGATGGAGGCGTGGCGAAAATCCAAAATAAACTTGATCTGCGTGCAGAATTAACACATATTGTTCCCAAATTTGGTAGCTCTAGCTCTTATAATAGCTGAGATCTAGGTTTTCACACGGACGGACAGACAGACAGACGGACAGACGGACAGACGGACATGGCTATATCGACTCGGCTGTTCATGCTGATTCAGAATATATATACTTTATGGGGTCGGAGATGTCTCCTTCTGCCTGTTACAAACATTTTCGGTTGGCACAAAGTTATAATACACTTATACTCTTCGAGTAGCGGGTATAAAAAATGATTGCTGTAGAGCTATATTTGCAGCTACAATCGACTTTTTTTCGATTTGTGGGGGCGGATGGAGGCGTGGCGAAAATCCAAAATAAACTTGATCTGCGTGCAGAATTAACACATATTGTCCCCAAATTTGGTAGCTCTAGCTCTTATAATAGCTGAGATCTAGGTTTTCACACGGACGGACAGACAGACAGACGGACATGGCTATATCGACTCGGCTGTTCATGCTGATTCAGAATATATATACTTTATGGGGTCGGAGATGTCTCCTTCTGCCTGTTACAAACATTTTCGGTTGGCACAAAGTTATAATACACTTATACTCTTCGAGTAGCGGGTATAAAAATGATTGCTGTAGAGCTATATTTGCAGCTACAATCGACTTTTTTTCGATTTGTGGGGGGCGGATGGAGGCGTGGCGAAAATCCAAAATAAACTTGATCTGCGTGCAGAATTAACACATATTGTCCCCAAATTTGGTAGCTCTAGCTCTTATAATAGCTGAGATCTAGGTTTTCACACGGACGGACAGACAGACAGACGGACAGACGGACAGACGGACGGACATGGCTATATCGACTCGGCTGTTCATGCTGATTCAGAATATATATACTTTATGGGGTCGGAGATGTCTCCTTCTGCCTGTTACAAACATTTTCGGTTGGCACAAAGTTATAATACCCTTATACTCTTCGAGTAGCGGGTATAAAAATGATTGCTTAGAGGTATATTTCAGAAATTAAAAAATTAACGGTAAAAAATGATTGCTGTAGAGCTATATTTGCAGCTACAATCGACTTTTTTTCGATTTGTGGGGGCGGATGGAGGCGTGGCGAAAATCCAAAATAAACTTGATCTGCGTGCAGAATTAACACATATTGTCCCCAAATTTGGTAGCTCTAGCTCTTATAATAGCTGAGATCTAGGTTTTCACACGGACGGACAGACAGACAGACGGAGACGGACAGACGGACATGGCTATATCGACTCGGCTGTTCATGCTGATTCAGAATATATATACTTTATGGGGTCGGGGATGTCTCCTTCTGCCTGTTACAAACATTTTCGGTTGGCACAAAGTTATAATACACTTATACTCTTCGAGTAGCGGGTATAAAAAACATAAGCACAGCCACAGCAAACTATTCTTGAAATCTTCCTTATTTATCGGCCGATCTTTTAAACTCCAACACGCCCGCATGGTGGTTTTACACATGTATAAAAATGATTGCTGTAGAGCTATATTTGCAGCTACAATCGACTTTTTTTCGATTTGTGGGGGCGGATGGAGGCGTGGCGAAAATCCAAAATAAACTTGATCTGCGTGCAGAATTAACACATATTGTCCCCAAATTTGGTAGCTCTAGCTCTTATAATAGCTGAGATCTAGGTTTTCACACGGACGGACAGACAGACAGACGGACAGACGGACATGGCTATATCGACTCGGCTGTTCATGCTGATTCAGAATATATATACTTTATGGGGTCGGAGATGTCTCCTTCTGCCTGTTACAAACATTTTCGGTTGGCACAAAGTTATAATACACTTATACTCTTCGAGTAGCGGGTATAAAAAATGATTGCTGTAGAGGTATATTTGCAGCTAAAAATCACTTTTTTTTTTTTTTGTGGGGGCGGATGGAGGCGTGGCGAAAATCCAAAATAAACTTGATCTGCGTGCAGAATTAACACATATTGTCCCCAAATTTGGTAGCTCTAGCTCTTATAATAGCTGAGATCTAGGTTTTCACACGGACGGACAGACAGACAGACGGACAGACGGACAGACGGACATGGCTATATCGACTCGGCTGTTCATGCTGATTCAGAATATATATACTTTATGGGGTCGGAGATGTCTCCTTCTGCCTGTTACAAACATTTTCGGTTGGCACAAAGTTATAATACACTTATACTCTTCGAGTAGCGGGTATAAAAAATGATTGCTGTAGAGCTATATTTGCAGCTACAATCGACTTTTTTTCGATTTGTGGGGGCGGATGGAGGCGTGGCGAAAATCCAAAATAAACTTGATCTGCGTGCAGAATTAACACATATTGTCCCCAAATTTGGTAGCTCTAGCTCTTATAATAGCTGAGATCTAGGTTTTCACACGGACGGACAGACAGACAGACGGCCAGACGGACGGACAGACGGACATGGCTATATCGACTCGGCTGTTCATGCTGATTCAGAATATATATACTTTATGGGGTCGGGGATGTCTCCTTCTGCCTGTTACAAACATTTTCGGTTGGCACAAAGTTATAATACACTTATACTCTTCGAGTAGCGGGTATAAAAATGATTGCTGTAGAGGTATATTTGCAGCTACAATCGACTTTTTTTCGATTTGTGGGGGCGGATGGAGGCGTGGCGAAAATCCAAAATAAACTTGATCTGCGTGCAGAATTAACACATATTGTCCCCAAATTTGGTAGCTCTAGCTCTTATAATAGCTGAGATCTAGGTTTTCACACGGACGGACAGACAGACAGACGGACAGACGGACAGACGGACATGGCTATATCGACTCGGCTGTTCATGCTGATTCAGAATATATATACTTTATGGGGTCGGAGATGTCTCCTTCTGCCTGTTACAAACATTTTCGGTTGGCACAAAGTTATAATACACTTATACTCTTCGAGTAGCGGGTATAAAAATGATTGCTGTAGAGGCTATATTTGCAGCTACAATCGACTTTTTTTCGATTTGTGGGGGCGGATGGAGGCGTGGCGAAAATCCAAAATAAACTTGATCTGCGTGCAGAATTAACACATATTGTCCCCAAATTTGGTAGCTCTAGCTCTTATAATAGCTGAGATCTAGGTTTTCACACGGACGGACAGACAGACAGACAGACGGACAGACGGACATGGCTATATCGACTCGGCTGTTCATGCTGATTCAGAATATATATACTTTATGGGGTCGGAGATGTCTCCTTCTGCCTGTTACAAACATTTTCGGTTGGCACAAAGTTATAATACACTTATACTCTTCGAGTAGCGGGTATAAAAATGATTGCTGTAGAGCTATATTTGCAGCTACAATCGACTTTTTTCGATTTGTGGGGGCGGATGGAGGCGTGGCGAAAATCCAAAATAAACTTGATCTGCGTGCAGAATTAACACATATTGTCCCCAAATTTGGTAGCTCTAGCTCTTATAATAGCT
Organism: Zaprionus inermis; assembly: GCA_018151445.1. Lineage (NCBI taxonomy): Eukaryota > Metazoa > Arthropoda > Insecta > Diptera > Drosophilidae > Zaprionus > Zaprionus inermis. Next base: position 1,233 of record JAECXD010001330.1, on the reverse strand, counting down.
GAGATCTAGGTTTTCACACGGACGGACAGACAGACAGACGGCAGACGGACAGACGGACAGACGGACATGGCTATATCGACTCGGCTGTTCATGCTGATTCAGAATATATATACTTTATGGGGTCGGGGATGTCTCCTTCTGCCTGTTACAAACATTTTCGGTTGGCACAAAGTTATAATACACTTATACTCTTCGAGTAGCGGGTATAAAAAACCGACATAAGCACATGGCCACAGTGCAATACTATTTCTTGAATATCTTCCTTATTTATCGGCCGATCTTTTGAAACTTTGCCAACACGCCCGCATGGTGGTTTTTATCACATGTATAAAAAATGATCTGCTGTAGAGCTATATTTGCAGCTACAATCGACTTTTTTTTTTTTGGGGGGGGGGGGAGGGGTGGGGAAAATTTAAAATAAATTTTTTTTGCGTGCAGAATTAACACATATTGTCCCCAAATTTGGTAGCTCTAGCTCTTATAATAGCTGAGATCTAGGTTTTCACACGGACGGACAAGACAGACGGACAGACGGACATGGCTATATCGACTCGGCTGTTCATGCTGATTCAGAATACGGAATGCCCTCATCATAATACACTATACTCTTCGAGTACGGGTATAAAAACATATTTGCAGCTACAATCGACTTTTTTCGATTTGTGGGGCATGGAGGCGTGGCGAAAACCAAAATAAACTTATCTGCGGCAGAATTAACACATATTGTCCCCAAAAATATATATACTTTATGGGGTCGGAGATGTCTCCTTCTGCCTGTTACAAACATTTTCGGTTGGCACAAAGTTATAATACCCTTATACTCTTCGAGTAGCGGGTATAAAAATGATTGCTGTAGAGCTATATTTGCAGCTACAATCGACTTTTTTTCGATTTGTGGGGGCGGATGGAGGCGTGGCGAAAATCCAAAATAAACTTGATCTGCGTGCAGAATTAACACATATTGTCCCCAAATTTGGTAGCTCTAGCTCTTATAATAGCTGAGATCTAGGTTTTCACACGGACGGACAGACAGACAGACGGACAGACGGACAGACGGACATGGCTATATCGACTCGGCTGTTCATGCTGATTCAGAATATATATACTTTATGGGGTCGGAGATGTCTCCTTCTGCCTGTTACAAACATTTTCGGTTGGCACAAAGTTATAATACACTTATACTCTTCGAGTAGCGGGTATAAAAATGATTGCTGTAGAGGTATATTTGCAGCT